>PVKU01004083.1:0-15390 GCA_004027475.1 Anoura caudifer
ATTGAGTGAGTCTGTTTTCTTTTCCATTCCTCCATGATTATTTCCTCCTTTTCTTATTTAAGTTTTTATTGAATTTATTGTGGCAACATTGGTTAATAAAATTATATAGGTTTCAATTGTACAATTGTATATATCATCTTTATATTGCATATATCATCTTTATATTGCATTATACTCCTTCTGTTTCATTTCTCTATGATAGATACTTTTTCTGTTTCTTTTCATTTATCCTCTATTATAGTTCAACTGTACTTATAACTTTAAGAAGAAGAATGTAACATAGTTTGATCCATCTCTAGAAAAAAAGCTAAGCATACATTTTAATGAACGTATTTCCCCCATTGATTGCTAAAATTTCATGAAAATTAATATTTAAAGTAGAAAAAAACCTTACAATTGTCCTCTGTAATATAAAAATCTTGATATTATTACTAAAAATGCTTGACCTAAAATATTTTGTACTTATTTGTATTATATAGTCAATTTTTTAAAATCTTTAAAAACAATGCATGTAATAAGTTGCTATAATTTGCCGGGTACTCTATATATCTCTTTCAGTTTTCTAATGCTGTGTAACAAATCACAGTGGATTTTCAAAATTAATTTATTGCCATTCTTTATTTCTGGTAGTCAGGAATTCTGATAGGGTAGGCAGGGCCTTCTTATCTCTCCTCCGTGATACTGACGTCTCTGCTGGCCAATATGAAGATTGGGGGATGTAGTCATCTGAGGGTTCACTTATTCACCCTCACACCTGCTGGCTTATTCTTACTTTAGGCCTCAGTTCTTCTCCATACAGGCCTCTCTCCAGGAGGCTTCTCCAGAGAGAAAATCCTGAGAGGGAGCCAGGAGGAGCCATATCACCATTTATGGTCCAGACTCAGAGGGCATGTAGTGTCCATTCCATCATTTTTGTTTTAATTGGTTGATGCATTCGCAACTCCCATCAGGTTCAAGGTGAGGGAAATAGATTCCACCCCTTGAGAGGAAGTGGCAGGCTTCTGCAGGAGCACATGGGATCACAGTTATTGCTGTTCCATTTTTGGAAATTACTACCTGTCAGAGGATTGTTTTATGTCTCATAGTTGTATCGGAACTACATGTATTAATGGTGGTTCTTTGTATGTAGGATTTTTGCTTGAATTTTCCTTTGTTTGCATTTTACTATATCTTTCAACTATTTGTTCTAAGATAATGAACATGTATTATCTTTGTAAAGGAAAAATAAAAAATAGGTGCTTCCTTGTTTTTTTTTAAGTATTTTCTTCAACAGTAAAAGAAAAAGAAAGTAATAAGCTCAAGATTGACAAAGGCATCTTTGCAAACAATTGTGCTTTGCTCTCTCATCACTCTCCATTTTGCCTTTATCTGCTGCTCAAGTCAGCCTGGGTTCCTTTGAAACCACTGGACCAAACATTTCCAAAGCATCTGTTTCACTCTTACCTCCACCTTCATGGAGAAAAGTAGCAGGCTCCAGAAGCTGAAGTGCAGGAACTGAGCGCAGAGAAAAAGCCAGCCCTTGATACCTTCTATTATGGCATCTCAGAAAAAAATTGTACACATTATTGAGAACGAATACCTGGCCTAGCTCCAACTATCTTGCTATCTCTCTCTGTATCACTATCTCTAGAGATGGAGATCTCGCTCTCTCTACTAGTCTACCCCTCCATTATTCTTACTTATCTAATACCATTTCAGGTTTTGGGGTTTTTAGTTTGTTTGTTTGTTTTGTTTTTTAGAAAATTTTGATGTTCTCAAAACCAGTGTGCATTCCTATAATATATAATAAATTCCAAAGATGTGGCATATCTTTTAATTTATTTCCAGCTTGAAAAAGATAATTTGATAACATAAATGATGACACCTGTTATATCTACACAGTGCTTTCCTCTTTAGAAAGGATTTCATATACATACGTTACTGTGTTTTCACAAATTCTCCCATAAGGTGATCAGTGCAGGGTAATGTTCTCTACCTTCACAGGAGAACATTGACTTTAAGTGGTTCGCCCAGGATACAAGCCGGTAAAACTAAACTACCACTTTACATTCTTTTACAGTGCTAAGGGAGAAAGGTTACTTTAGATCTAAAATGGCCTTTCCCCCATTTTTCAAGGTGTCATGGCCAGGGCTAAAAGTGCAGAAGGTGACATGTTTGCCTATTCTAGATGCATAGTCCCAATCATGAATACTCTTGAGAAGGTAACTTAATGCCATTTCTCACGGTATGTGTGTCATCGATATTAAAAACGTCCTATTTTTCCAGCCTGTGTCTTACTGGCTCATACAACTTGCAGTGTGGATGCAGGCACCTGTGTAATGGTTACCATCTCATATCTTGCACTTTTGTGCAAAGCAGCACAGATTGGCTCATGTGATCATTGCCAGGGAAAGCTGAAGGGCGGTGCTTCAACTGCTTGCTGAGAGGGTGGTGCCCTCGGATCACTAATTAACCATAATCATTATTAGAGTAGCAGTTGCTTTGAAACTGTTTCTAAGCTTCCCAGTTATTTTCAGGTTCCGCGTTCCCCTTCCTCTGCCCACTTGATTGGTTTTAAATTGCAACTGTCGACTACAGCTTTCCATAGCACTTACTCATGACTGCTCCAGCTTTCAACTTTCTCTTTCCATTGACACAGCTAAATTGGAAGTGTACTGTGCTTGATTTATATTTAGATGTATTTTTTTTTTCAATGAAGAGTTAGAAGTTAAAAGTCTGCACAGCTGCAGGAAACATTATGAAAGTCCTTTAAAACCATCGTGCACGCTCGCTCAAATGACTGCTGCAAATGCACGTTATTAAAATCAACCTTTGAGCTCTTAGTATTTCTTTGGAGTTTGTACTAGTTCCCTTTGTTATTGTCAGTATTTGATGGTAATCGTTTATATCATAAAGCTAGAGATGTTTCTCTACATAAAGAAAATGATGGCACATATAGAAAAGGAGGTGGAAAGGAAGGAAATTTTAAAATGCGCCAGGGAGTTGAGATTAAGGTGTGAATCAAAATTAGTTTGCAGGAATATTGGAACAAGCCGGCTGAAACGATAAGTACATTCATTATTTTAAAAAGTAGAAGCCCAAATGGAGTGTGCGGTTCAGCGTTGGCCAGTGTGTGTCTCTGGGACGGCGTCGCAAACCCAGATTCTGTCCGTCCCTCAGCTCTCTCACCTTCAACATCAGCCTTATGCAGGGCTGGTCTGTTTGTTGGGGTGAAAAGGTTGCTGGTACCTGCAAAACTGCTTGCTTCCTTTTTAATGTTCTTCGGGAGAGGGGGAATTTAGGGGTGGAGCTAGGGGAAAGTAAGAGAGGACAAAGACGGGGCTTGGAGGAAGAAAGGAAAAAGAGTAGAAGGAGGGAAGAGGGAGGAGGGAGGAAAATAACACGGAAGTAAAGACAAGAGAAGAGACATTCACTCCAAGATCTCTCCGATGGGCAAATAACTCTAACGCAGGGCAGTCGCTGATCAGCTCAGGCGGAGGGTCCAATCACAGGTGAGAACAATGGCGGCGGGGACTAGAACAGACCAGCAGGTCAGGACTCTCCCTGGAGTTGTGTGCTCTGCGTTGTCGGCTCCTTCCGAGTCTCTTGGGGAGCATAGAAGTAGGGTGTGTCCCCGAACACGTTTAAGATTATTTTTTAAAGAAATATGAGCAATAGATATTTCTTAGGTAGTCACTAGTGTCTACAATGTGTAGGCAAAACACTGTAGTAAAAACCATGTGGTAAAATTTAGCCATACACAAAACTAGTTGACCTTTATTAAAATATTCAGTTTATGTATATATATGACTATCTCATTGAAAATAATTAAAATATATTATATAATTATAAAATAAGGCATATTAAAGTGAATATATTTTAAACCATTTTCACAAACATTCATTCTTTTCTTTTAGTTGAGAACTATGGAGGAACTGGTACAATTTACTTCTTTTATAGATAAAAGAATAGGAAAACATTTTCTTTTCCTCCAGAAAGAATTGCAGCTACTTCATAATTATTTTCCCTTCCATTATGAGAAATATAATTTTAATATTGTCACAATATAAACATATTAATTCATGCAACCCATAAATAACTTTGTAAATACCTACTTTTTTCAGGGCATAATAGGCTGGGTGCCTTGGAAGATGTAAAGTTGAGGCAGAAAGAGGTTTGGTCCCCAAGCTGTTTACAAAATAATCAAAGAGATAAGATGTGTATAAATAACTCCAGTGCAAGGTAGAAAATAAGTGCCATTGGAAAATTATACATAGAAGGGAGTAGGAAATGAGTCTCTTTCTCTATAGATAACCTATGTAAATTTTCCAAAGCAAATCTCAATTTCCAGTTCCCAAAGAAATTATTACTAGCTCCTCTTCCTTTATCATTACTTACGTTATTATCAGCAGCTCTACTCACTCTTATCATATGCTAGTTTTACCTGCTTATGAGTCACAATAGAAGGACTTTCACCACAAAGCATTTAATTACTTCTTCGCCTCTAGGGAAGTTATAAGCTAAAATATTAAGCATAGGTGGTGCTTGTGTGCTCAGCCTCAAAAGTGGCCCTCAGCCCTGCTTCCCTGTAACACCTGAAGTAAACAGTGCAATCCGTCATGTGGTGAAGTGATCCCATCACTATTCTAGGTCTCTTCCAATGAGTGTTTGTTTACTTGTTTGTTTTAATCCACAACTGTCTTAAATGTCCCAATATTTAGACTGAAATTATTCATGAATTATATCACTATATGGTGCTTTAAACAAATGTAAGCAATTATAGCTCACACCCACAGAATGAAACTGTCGGAGGGTAGTTAGTGAAGGTATGAATTTTTTACCTGCTTTGAGATCTTCATTTTGAACACTAGCTTGAAGATTTCACTGGAAGCATTGCAAAATTATCAAACAGGAAAAGAGGGGGATTCTATCATCAGTCCCAATTTTACCACTAACTAACTGGATTCTATTTATAATTGTATTTGTTATCTCAGAATGTTTTCATCTGTAAAGCAGGAGAGTTAAACCACTCAATTCCTAACATCTTTCTTTTATGTCTAAATCTATAGTGAATTATTAAAAACATAAAATATCAAAGAAGATCACAAAATTATGCATGGAAATTACATTCACATTATTATCAGCATAGAGATTTTCTTGTATTGAAATAGGTAATTGCAAGTTAGCTGCTATCAATATGAAAATAATAATTTACATAGGAAAATATTAATCATTTTAAAACTTTTGAATGTGTCATATCCTGGGACTGTTGCTTGTACTATCTCATTTAATTATCAAGTATCCCTTTAAGGTAGACATTAAACTGTCATGCAAGCTGATAAAGAACAATGATGCACAGAGTTAAAATTATTTGTCCAAGGCCATGCAATTAGTAAACAGCAGAAGTGGAATATGAAGCCAGGTCTCTGCATGCTTGTTCATTATAGTCAAGTTATTCTCCATGGTTTACTGGAAGAACCGTTGGACTTGTAACATTTCACACTGGAGCGGCAATTTCCAACCGGTGTGCCACAAGAATTTTTAAAACCTGCAATACCTCTTTAGGCAGGGGCAGTGACCTCTTTTCCTTTAGATTGTCAAATTAAAAAATTGACAACAGCCAACACAACAATAGCTGTCTGGTTTGAATGCCCTGTCTTGAAACACAAAGTTCCATCTTATTAGACACGTTGCATAATAAGGTTGCCTCTCATTTGGTTAATTCTTGATACTAGAAATACTAATATACAAATATAGGCAACTGATTTTTTAAAAAGTCACTTTGAAGCAAAAGGGCAGGTAATTATTAGTATTTTTTGTAAATCATAACTATACCTATTTTTGTTAGATTAGCCAAAATATATGTTTCTCAGTGTGCTGCAGAATTTTTGTAATTCGTTTATGTGTGTCCTGAGACACAAACGGTTGAAAATCTCTAAATGAAGGACAGAAGTTTAAAAACAGAAAGTATATTTCTTTTGTTGGAATCATATTTATAAATTACAGAAAACAGGTACTTCACTAAAGATTAATTAAAAGTTGAAAAGTTTTAAATTGCCAAAACAACGTCACTAAGGTAGATTTGGACAGTGTAATCAGTCTTTTCCTGTCTTTGTAGGAGTGGTAGAAGGAATCTCTCCTTTCTAAATCTCCAAAGAATGCTTTGAAGTGCTGTACAGAATATAATGCTGGAGAATTTGGCCATAGTTTCCATATATATAAAGAGATTTTTTATTTTAAAAGCACATTCCCATAAATTATGTAAATATTCAGTAATGAATATTTAATCCAAAGACATCTGACCCTCATCTATATTTTTATGGGGCATAATTTAAGCAACTTTTAGTCTCCTGACACCTCTGCCCTCTGAACCCTGCTTATAACAGCCTGTTAAAAACCAGATTTAATAGAAGCCCAATATCAATTTACCGTACATGTAAATAAAACAGTTCATTAGAAAATACAACTTATTAGAGAGAGTTTGGGTTTACGGAGTCAGTGGGCCTCACTGGAGGACAAGGGAAGCAGCTCTCCACAGGACACTCAGAGCAACTTCCTCCGCTGAAACTGCTCGAGATTAAAATTAAAACAATAAACTTCAGCCTAGATGTGTCTTCATTACTAAAAAAGCACCGGGTCATTTACTTTAACAATGTCAACTTACTTTCACTCTCACATTTTGTTTAATTAGTAAAGGAAGTAATATGCAGGAGCACACCTCATGATGTCCTATTACCTTGGAGAAATGTGTTACCAGCTCCTAAAAATAACATGTTCAATTCTTATGCCCTCTGTAGAATGAAAAGTTATCACAGTGGGAGGGTGCCATATAAACACTAGAATAAAATGGACTCTCAACTTCTAAAAAGAATGTACTTGAAATCATGATAAAACAGTATTGTGTGTTTTTATAACTAATGTTGTATAAAAAGAAAGCACAGTCTCAAACAATTTTATCAAACAATTTTCTCAATTTGACCACATAATGAAAGGAATCAGAAACTGACAGAAGGAGTATATATCCATTCTTATAAAATATCAGGTTAGTTACTACCAGTGGATGTAACAATTTAGCAATTATTTTGCTTCCAAGTATTTTGAAATTGTAGTGGAAAGTAAACCTAGCTGTGTATCTAACTCCTGGCATGGCCCTACAGATTAGAAGTTATTATACATAATTTTAAAAATAAATAATCCAAATGGTAAATTATTTATTTTGGTCAGCACAATGGAAGCTTGGAACAGTACATTGTATAAGTGAGACTCATGAGGTTTAATCATAAAGCAAGTTTATTTTATCTCCTGTATGTTTACTCAGGGGTGAAGTTCCCCCCTCATCTCTGGATGACAATGCAGATAGACTCATAACTTTTCACTTCACAAAGGGTAACAAAGAGTTCTGTGATCTCATTAAGTCAACAAACAGGCTGTCCTCCATGGAAATTACCCTGTTCTGTCCGATTTACTTCAATTTTTCTGCCTCCCTTGCTAGGGTCTGTTCTGTGCAGGAACTCTAAGGCCAAGGATGGGACTTGGTTGATGTATTTCCCTGTTGTTTCTCCTCTCAGGTCACTAACCCACCTTTTTGGTCCATTTGATTTTGGTGTGGGCAGCAAGCAAGAGAATTAGAAGAAGCAGACAATTACTGGACTTCTAATATTATAGGATGGCTTTACACTCTCTGAGACTCCTGGGTGTTTAGAGCTGGTTCTCAGGGAAAAAAGCCCTCCCCATCACTAGTACCACTTACTTTCAGTCTCTTGATACACTTGGTGCACACTCCTACCACACAGTCCACGTTTCACTGCAGCCCCTGTGAGGCCGGAGATGCCTGTGGGGCTTCTCTGCTAAGCTGTGATTTTAAGATTTTTGGTGCTTTTAACACCAAAATGGCCAGTGGAAACACGCTCTCGTTCTTTGCAAACTTTAATAGCACCAACTGCTTGCAGGGCTCGCACTTTCCTCATTGTGTCCTTAGAATTTCTCTGGCCTTTTGATTTCTCAGGTTTTATTTAGACCACTGTGCACTACATCACTCACTGCCCATCTCAAACTTGGGGGCACACAGTAAGCTCTCCAAGTATTTTCTTAAAGCCCTCACTTTCAACTTGAAATAACAGTGGAAGTAACACTTATCCTTTCTCACCTCTTGGGAGTTTGAGGGTGGTTGAGAGACTAAACATTACATACTCCAGTTGTCTCTTGGGGAATCCCCATCATAAAATGCTCCAATATGTATGCTCTGGATACTTTTTCTTACAACTTTGGCTTGAGTGAAAGTTTTGAGTCATCTAACTAGTTTTTAGACTTATACTTTTAAAATTTGCAGGATACACTCCTCTGACATTAACTTCCATTGCCTTCACATCTGAGCCAAGAGTGAGAAAGGAAGAGAATCATTATAACATCTCATTCCCAGGCTTGCAGGATTTTCCTCCTTGAAGCTGCCTCTACAACACTAACTATGTAGAAGTTGCTTGAAAAAAATTGATGATAAAGACTCTGGTTTGGTTGTAGAATATCAGGAAGAAGATACTTAGAAACAAATTAGACATTGTATTTAAAAAATCAATTCAATATTTGGTTTTGGTAAATAAAACATGACCACAAATATGATCGTTGCTCTAAGCTCTTCATTAACAATGTCAATTTAGTTCCTTCCCTCCAACAATCCAAAATCCCAACTAACTGCATTTATTTTAATTTGTGTTAAAATCTGTGAGGCAGGCTTAACTTGTTTTTACATGGTTTTATATCTACATAGCTAATATCAAATTGGGAAATTGGAAATCAGGACTTTTCATTGCAGAAACATCTGTATTTATAACTAAGTTTTAATTTATGCTCAGACATTTGACACAGAATAGGTTTCTTCCCCCAAGCCCTACAAGGCTAGCAAAGAGACAAAAATGCCAAATCCAAAAAAGTACTTCACTATTTTACATTATTAATGAAGAATTGTGTTTAAGCATCCTTATATACCTTTCTACATTCCTATAAAACTTTGGTCAATATTTTGTATTGATAATTAATTATCTTTTTAACAATCTGTTCAGAGTTGGAAAAGATTGTTGATGGAATGCTACAAAGGAAGTTGTGTTGCTGAGAAAGTGCTTCCCAAAATTGCCAAGGATGCAGTCTTGTGAAAGAAGTGGAGGTAAGATAATGTGAGTAGCCTGGTGGAGAGAAGAGTCACTAATTTATTTGCTTGTTTTAAGCTCAGAACTGAAAGAAATACAAAGAAGAGCAAAAGTGCAACATATCTGTGTTTGCTTTTATAGAAAAAAAGGAAAATGTTATCAATGGTCATAGATTATTAAATGTGATACAAATTTCTTATGCTATTATATTCAAGACATTTGCAGCTGGGAACATTCTAATCAGATCTCAAAATTTCCAGCAAGAGACAAAGGAGCCCTAGTCTAAGTCACAAATTAAATTACTTTTTTTTTAGGCAAATTTTCTGAAAGGTAGAAGTGATGCATGATTCATTTCCCAAACTTCCACTTCTTGGGTAGATCTGTGTGATTTTTTTCCTTAGGGAAACTTACAAGCCTTAGATTATTAACTCGACCCTGAAAGGAGAATGAAGTACTGCCTCATACTGCCTTAGTTCCTAATAAAAATTACCACAGATCTTCTCTCACGTAATTGTGAGATCTGGTACACATTTCTCAGCCCTTGAATTGCCATCTTCACTCAACTGAGGCTGGCGGTAGCAGATTCTACCATTAATTGAATGTTTATTGTAAGCTAGATATTATACAAACTGGTTAACATGCATTTTCTGATAAAAAGCTACTTAGCACCTTTAGAAGTAGGCTTTATAATTTCACTAATGTGTAGAGAAAGACAAAATCAGAGAGGTTAAACTGTTCCTCAAATTATTCCATCTCATAAGCAAAGGAAGCAGCAAGCATACCAAGGACATATTGACTCAAAGTGCTTATGTGATGTGTGACATTACCTCCCTGAAAAAAAGCATTAACAAACTATGTAGAGAAGGTATGAAGCATGGTACAGACCCCAGACCCCAGAAACAAGAGCCTTGCTTGTCATTCTTGCATCTAGTTCCCTTTCTGTGATAGTGTCAAGCAGGTGAAAAGGCTCCATGACTCACTGTGTTGTATTTCCAAAACAATTTTCATCTAATTATGCCATGTATGCAAATGATAGATGTGCATATACAATAACACACACAGGAACACAAATATAACTGACTATCACCTCTTAAAGCGTTAAAATAGGCAATGAGAATGTAAATGGGAATGAGATCGGATCCCTGCCCCTAAGAGCCCTGTGGTTTCACTTTAAAGACAAAATGGATTACAGCACAATCAGGTAAGTGCTATCACAGATGATGAAAATATCTGAGGAGCACAGGGTTAGAATAATTCCCCCCTTTGTCTGTAGAAATTGGAGAATGAAGTGGCATTTTTGCACTACCGGGCTTTTCCCCATTCTGCAGCTTACATTGCATTAAATCACATTCATTACCCCATTTTTAATTACCTTTCTAAGTAATTCATTTATTGAAATAGCATACTTGCCTTTTTTGCAAGCATTCAAAAATTATGTTTCAAATAACTAAGCAAATAGATGGTACTGTGGCTAGTACTTGCTTGAGCAGAGGAGGCCTGTAATGACTTGGTTACTAACCTTAAGAAGCTGACCTTTCAATGAGCAAAATATAAGTAAACGAATAAAAACAATGAAATAGAGAAAGTGATAAATGTTGTATTATGATAAGTAGTATAAGAAATCATTGTGGGTGTCCTATTTTAAGTTATAGTGGATTTCATCAGCCTGGCATAGCTATATTAAAATGAGAAGCTCCCTCTTTTTTCTGTCTTGATTTTTCTCCACTGCATAGTCAATGATATAGTAAGCTTATTGTTATTCAGATAGGTACCAAAAATTAATGTTTGGAATTAGAGTCATTGCTCAAATGAGATTGAAAAAGGTTTGTAATGGCCATTACCTCATCAGATTTAGCATCTTTTCTGAAGGACAGGAGAATATGAAAGAGACGAATCAGAATTAAGAAGAGTGGAGATAAAAGAAAGGCCAAAGGAAAGGAATTTTTTTCATTATACCGTGGACTTTAATGGATCTCTGTTGTCAGTCTAATTTGTAAAGATCAATGGCTTCTGTTAAACTGCAGTCTGGGCTTCCCTATCTCCTTTTAATTCATCTACTCAGCACATGCTTCCCCTTTGAAAGATAAGAGCACGAGGGAGTTTTCAGATATTTTTACTAGTTCTTTTCTTCTTTGAGCTATCAAATAACCTAAAGAGTATATGGTAATGAAAACTTATCAGGGGATAGGTTGTGAAAGCCGTCAGTTGAAAAACTGTCAAAATATAAGCAGACGATAGTTTATCAGAGTGCTTTTTAAGTTGTGTTTACAGGTTGCCAAACATGTGAAGGAAAAAATGAGAAATGGAGTCAAATTTTCACAAATTTCTTAATATCTAGCTGTAAAAAATTGCAGTAAAATTGGCTAAGCATTCACAACCTAACCTATAGTCCTTACATCAAAAACAAATGTTGGCATTCTTTGTGTAAACATATATATATAATTTTTAATTTAAATATTTTATTATTTATTCTATTATAGTTATCCCAATTTTCCCTCTTTCTCCCGCTCCACCCAGCCACCTCCCACTCCTAGGGTAAATACCCACATTGTTATCCACGTCCATGGGTCATTCATATATGTTCTTTGACTAATACCTTCACCTTCTTTCAACCAGTCCCCACCTCCCCCACCCCTTATAGCTGTCAGTCTGTTCCATGATCTTATGGCTCTGGTTCTATTTTGCTTGTTATTGTATTTTGTTCATCAGATTACACTTATAAGTGAGATCATATGGAATTTGTCTTTCACCAGCTGACTTATTTTTACTCAGAATAATACTTTCCAGTTCCATCTATGCTGTTGCCAAAGGTAAGAAGTCCTTCTTTTTTACTGCTGCATAGTATTCCATTGTGTAGCTATATCACAAGTTTTTGATCCACTCATCTACTGATGGGCACTTAGGCTGCTTTCAAATTTTGTCTATTGTGAACAGAAGTGCTATGAGCATAGGTGTGCATACATTCTTTTGAATTGGTGTTTCAGGATTCTTAGGGGATATTCCCAACAGTGAAATCACTGGATCAAAAGGCAGTTCCATTTTTCGTTTTTTGAGGAAACTCCATACTGTTTTCCACAGTGTTTGAAGCAGTCTGTATTCCTACCAACAGGGCAGTAAAAGTTTCGTTTTCTTCACATCCTCTCCTGCACTTGCTGTTTGTGAGAGATGCAAATTAAAACAACTGTGAGGTACCACCTCATACCTGCCAAAATGGCTATCGTTAGTAAGTCAATAAACAACATGTGCAAATATATTAGACATTTCATAGTGTGTCTTAGTTATGATACATGTCATAGAACATGTCACTTGTTTTGTGTTGGTTGATCCTATCAATTTACCTAATATTTATAAGAGTTTTGACTTGTAGTCAGTGTTAATAGATTCAGCATTTTGTTATCTCAATACCTTGCTTTGTCACTTTAAAAACAAGAGGAAAGAAGTGAAACATATTATAGTAAAATATTGATAAGTAGTAATTTATTTAGACACAAAGGAAAATATATAATGGCAAATGTATCAATATATAATTTATATGTGATATATATTTTATAAGTATATGCACTATATATTTTGTATATTATATAAGTATACAATATATGTATTTATTAATAATATATAATAAATGTATGAAATATATATGCCTCCATAAAATTTTGCATTCCTTATGGGTATATACATGATTATTTCCATAGAAAACAGCTCATTACAAAAAAGTATATTACAAATTAATGATATATTATTACAAAATTTTAAAATATGAAATATGTTCTAATGTTCGGGCACAGTCACCCACATCCACTGTACACAATGTTGATATGTCACCTTACACTATTATCATTGAGATCCTAAACAACCTTCAATCATCCAAAGAAGAATCAATTACCTCTTGCATAATGTACTGGGAAGGTCAAGGAAGTTGACTAATACATTTTAAAAGAGTTTTTAATGATACATTTTGAAATCAAATGGTTTCCTGTTTTCCTCCATCAAACTGAAATATAATTTACCACAATATTCCATTCCACAGATATCCTAGTAAATTGAGGTTTGCTGTGTGATTTGCTTTTAAAGAATTTTGGAATCCATGCTAAAAAGGAGACCGAGGTGGTGTTGTGGCAGGAGTCAAGCAAACTCAGGTTTGAATCTCATCTCCATGAGGATCCTGCCAATTGCCACAGCGCAACAGGAAAAGAGAATCTGAAGAGACCGTGTGCTCTGAACTTTTTATTTTCCTATAATCTTACCTTGAAGCCAAAGGAACCCCAAAGTGTCCAATACCTAGGGTTTAAGCTCATCTCAAAGGAGGGTCTCTGGGAGTCACAGGTGCACCTTCATCACAAAAATGAATTGGACCCAACGTCCATGGGGAAAAGAGTAAAGGAAACAGCGCTGCTGAGAGAATCCCTAAGACCATATACAAATCACTGCTACGGTCTGGTATGTACAGGCTCTCCCATTTCTGTTTCTCATTTCCCATTCTATTCTTCATCAATTCACTGTCTCATTTTAAAATAAATCACGAACAAGACATGTATATGTACTGAAAAAATGAGAAAAGAATCTTAGACAAAAGTTCTTGAGATAATAGTTAATTATCAGAAAGCACAGGAGGAATTATAGTGGAAGCATTTAAACAAATACTATGCTTTCATCTCAAAAATTATCAAAAATATGACCTTTCAAAATAAGTTCATAGTTCAGATAGATGAGTGGAGGTTTAAGGAAGTAATTGTACAACAAAGAAAGGAGATACAATTAATCTTAAGTGTGAAACAAAACTAGAAGCTAGAACTGGTGAAAACAGCATTGAATGCCACAAAGATCGAGCAAATGTGACTGACAACGGCACCAGGGAGAGAGTGATCAAGGTAAGGACATCACAGGCATGAAGGGACACCATGGTTATGAAAGATACAAGGGACACCAAAAAAGCAGAGATGAAGAAAATGCATTATCAGTGATCCTGACTGAACAAACTTACAGTAAATTCTGCATATAAGGCCTGCATCTCATATGAAATTTTATTTTAAAAGTTTACTTTCTGATTAAAAGGAGAAACTATTCTCTGAGAAAATTTTTAATAAAAAATTAAGACAAATTTGGTCAAGCTACAGAATTTTAAGGCTTTAAAAAATGTCAGGTACCTGGTGCAGAAACTCAAAATGGCATTAGATTCATAAAAGTAATCAGTAACAGAACTTACTGCAGCTATTGTTGATATAATGAAGATGGTTTGTGTGACATGAATGTAACCTGCCAGCCAAGGAGAGAGGACTGGCACGCGCATGTGTGAGCAGTGATGACTTCACTCGTCAGGGTGGGGGGCTGCGGTAGGTGCCATTGAGTGAGCATGTATACTGAGTGGCCCTAGCATTCAAAAGGACTGAGAGAGCAGAACAACAAATCTGAGTCAAATTTTGCATTAAGCTTGAACATTCCTCCATGGAAACCATTTGGATGCTACAGAAGGCTTTCAGGGATGATGCAATGAGTGCAGCAAGAACAAAAGTGTGGCACAAATTCTTCAAAGATGGGAAAGAATCTGTTGAAAGTGATCCACGTTCTGGAAGGTCTGCAACAAGCAGAACACCTGAGAATGTCGAACATGTACAGGCTGCAATCAACGAACATTGGTGACTAACAATAAAAGAACTAGAAGCTGATCTGGAGATTCCAAAGACTACTGTGCCCAAGATTTTGACACATGATCTTGGCATGAAACATGTCATGGCAAAATTTATTCCATGGCTTCTGCTACCAGAACAGAAGGAACATTGGGCTGCACTTGCTAGAGACTTAATTCAAAGTGTTACTAATAAACGAGATTTCCTTAAGAAGGTCATAACTTTGAAGAGGACTGAGGTGTTACTGTCCTATGTACAATGTGTCTTGTATTTTGTATATTTTTCAATAAATGTCTCTATTTTTCTTATTGCATGGCTTAATACTTTCTGGACAGACCTCCTATCTCCAAGCTTAGAGGTGAAAAAATATTAGTCACTTATGCTCTGAAACAAAGGAAAAGGAAATAATTTAATCAATGTTCCTAAGTGCAAAGAATTAAAAATGGGGCTTGGGGGGGAGGATGGTTGAGGGGAGAAAGGTTTTGAGTAAAGTAAAATGAGAAATAACCATGTAGCTGTAACAGGGTGCAGCCAAGAGGGGGGCCCCAAAAAGGGAGTTGAAATGGGGCCCAGAACTCACGGTGTCCAGGAAATATTAGAGGGACATATAAGATGTCCTCACCTCCTCCCCCACAGGTATGAGTTGG
>PVKU01004083.1:15490-157326 GCA_004027475.1 Anoura caudifer
GGAACCCTAAGTTAAAGCACCTGTGTGGGAGCTTGGAGAAGATTGGCTCCAGAAAATGGGACACACCTGCCCAGACTCATGATGGCATCCCAATAACCTTGGAAACATACAGGAATGCTGGCAGGTGTAACCGATTGTAGGAGGAGTCAGAAATGGGGCTGCAGAGGAGGATTGGCGTGGGGATTTAAACCCAGGCGTGACAGCCATTTGGGGGAGAGATTCATGCGGTTTCACCAGAGAGCAGGACCCGCAGCTCCATGAGGGGAGATCCATGAGGTTTCACCAGAGAGCAGGACCCGCAGCTCCATGAGGGGAGATCCATGAGGTTTCACCAGAGAGCAGGACTCACAGCTCTGTGAGAGAAAATCCGCATGCTTTCCCGAGAGTTAGGACCCTCACAACCCTGTGAGGGAAAATCACCATGTGGCTTTAGCAGAGAATTGCCACTAGGCTTTGCCCGAGTGGAGACCCTCTCACAGCTTTGCCAGAGGGAGAGATTCCAAGTGGCTTTTCCAGAGTGGGGACCCCTTCCCCACAGCTTTGGTAGGAGAAGAACCACGCGGCTTTTGGGTGCTCCCTTTGGCTGTGTGGCCTGGGAGCAAGAGAGAGTGCCTGAAAGAAGGGTGAAAGAACTCTTGCCAGTAGGTCATGAGAAGGTGCCACATGGCTTTGGATTAATTAGAGATCCTGCCTGGAAGACGACACAGCTGATGGTGTCAAGAGCCTGGATCCCGGACGTGTGCTTCTCTTCCTTGCAAGTACGGTACCCTGACTTAGGGCAGAGGGAGATAGGAGGCACTGTGGGCTTCTGTGGGTATCCTAAAGGACTTTGATATTTTTTAATGGAGATGTTAGGTTCCTACTTTAACTCTGTAAAGCATTAAATAAACATTTCCTTTCCTTTTCACAAATCTCTGGCTTTGAGAGACATCTTTCCATAAGGTCGCGGACAATAACGGACCTTTTCTGTTGCTCTGTAACAGTTTTGGAGGGCTTGTCCGGGATCTGAATTGCCCGTGGCAGACTGACCCCTCAGGTTCGAGAAAGTGAGACTTTGGAAGTTTCTTGACAGTCTCGAGAACCTTTCTGTTTGCTCTGCAACATAGCCACCAAAGAAATTATCTAAATAATATAACTCAGGAATGGAGACATTTTGTTTAAATTACTTGTAAATGACCCAGTGAAGCAATTTAATTATAAAATATGGCAAAAATGATTGGAATTATGTTTAATAGAATAGAATGTAAAATAACAAAAGATAACATATGGCTGTGATTATTGTTTTTAAAGCAAGTAGTCAATAATTACAGTCTAATTTGAAATATACAGTTATAGGACATGTTAGTATTGACACTATTTTCACTACTGAATTTTAGGGAGATATTTGTTAAGTACCATATTTTGAGAGTGTATGTGTGTGTGTGTTAATCAACATTTAGCCCTAGGCGATGTGGCTCAGTTGTTTGGAGCATCAGTCCGAAACTGAAGGGTTGCAGGTTTGATTCCCTGTCAGGGCACATATGGGAGGCAACCCATCAATGTTTCTCTCTCATATCAATGTCGCTCTCTCTCCTTTCTTCTCTCTCTAAAGAGTGATGAAAATAAATGTCCTTCAGTGATGATAAAAAATAAAAATAAACATTTAGTCTAAACTAAGCAATTTCTTACTTTATACTTCAGTAGTGATAGTTGTTAAATTTTAATGAAGTTAATAATTTTTATAAAATAACTTGCATAGCATAGTATATTTCTCATGAAATCTTATCAACCTCTCCTTCTACATGCATGTGTTTATAAGAAGTATCAGAAAATTTTTTCAGATATTGATAAGGCAAACTTCTGAAGGTCAAATATTCTATGATATTTTTACTGTTCTTTGTATTTTCTTGTCCTGAAATTTCCTGTGTTTTTACCATGATCATATACCACTTAAGGAAAAATACTTTATTTTAATCTTTCAAAGTATCAGCATATTTCTTCCATCTCTAACTTCTATTGTACTCTATTATCTTAAAATTATTTTCAATTACTTTCTGTGTTCTAATTACCAACTGCAAAAAATGTGATTCATGTTCAGATTGCAAATCACTCATACCTGCACACTCATTAAAGCTTGTAAAGCTGTACTTCCCAGAAGTCTCTTCTGGAAAAAAAAAAAAAAAAGAAAAAGAAAAAACAGCAATCTCAAAAATTTTCTGAAGACATTGTAGCCAAAACTAAATTAAAAATCAGTCACCACTTTATGGGTGTGGGTGCCTAATATCTCTTCCTAGGCACATTCTACCAGCCATCAAACCACTACTCTCCCCACCACCTACCACTACCGAAGTAAAAGTAAATGCACTCTTTCCTCTCACCTTTCAAGATTCTATAGTCTTCAAATGACCAAGGTTGAGTCATCATAGCATGTAACAAAGTCCATGTGGGCTCCATATATTCTATCTAACCAAGCATGGAAGGCCTTTTCTGGTCCATAAGTTGAGTCACTCTAATTATTGAAGGTCTTTTGGGTACTTTAAACAAGGTAAGGTTAATAGCACTCTACATTCCTATTACTCAGATTGCACACAAACTCTGGTTTAATTGTTGGGTTGGAGTCAGCATTTTTCCTCTGCCTCGGTTTCCTTCTAAGTAGAGACACATCCATTAGTGTGACACTCTCGGTCCCTCTCATCTCCTCAAGAACTCTTCCCTGAGAAAATGGAGACCCTTACATGATTAGCAACTTTGGAAGAATAAACCGGTCATGAATAGCTCGGAGTTTACTTTTCTCTTTCCTCTGAGGTGGCTGACTGAAGTGAGCCCTCTCTGCATGTCCAGCCTCAGCTGCTTCCCTGTCGGTCCATCACTGTTGGTGGAATATGTCTATCTGACTCCGGGGATCTATATGAGAAATCCATGCAAATTTTATACAAGCCACTTTCTACAGTAAGTTTTTTAATAAAGATGATATTTTGATTTTCATGTATCTTTTGCTACATAATATTTCTCAATTGATTCATAACCTGAAAGCTAACCTGAAGATATAAAATTTCAATTCTTCTAGGCCCCAGCAATATGTGTTGTAAATGGTAGGAAAACATAAAATAGTAAAACCTCCAACTCTTGGGCTATAAGAGTCTATAAAACATTGTCTCAAAATCTTTATTCACCTAAACCTTTCTAAATGTTGTGTTTTACATGCTGTGAAAACTAACTGCTACTGATTTGGTTAGTAAATTTCATATTAAGGGGACAAAGAAAATTGTTACTTTTATTACTACTATTGTATTATAATGGGCTGTAGGGAAAGAAATTTCATTTTTATAGCTATTTCTTGAGAATATTTTTTCTTCTATTCAAAGATTTTTTTTTGTTAACATCTCTGACATCAAGATGGCAAACCATAATTTAATTATCACCATTACTCTTTGTTTCTTGGTAGTATTAAAATAATGACATGTCCTAACACTCAACAGTGTCTTAGATATGATAAAATATGGTATATTGGCTTTCTTCAGTTGTTTTGGATCTGTACTTTGAAAAGAGGAGCAACTTTTACAATATTTTTAAAAAATCTATACCTTTGTAAAAACAAACCGTTTCAAATTTCACTTGTTAAAATAAAATTTTTAAAAAATTCCAATAATATTTTATTTCTCTGTTCTTCTGAGATATTATTTTGAAGGGATAGTCAAATATCTAGGAGTCAATGAGTTCTCTGAAACTGGGTACAAAGGTCCTGATGCTAAGAAGTAGCCTGGGCTAATCAAAGCTTGGGGACTTCTAAAAATGTTGTGTGATAAATTATTCACTGTGTTTGGCAATTTGCAGTTACTTGCTTGCTACCTGATAAACAATAAAACATACAGGTGTGAATAGTCTCAAGGAAATGTTCTGTTACTTGATACAACTGAATCATGCTTCATTCCTGGTTGTACTACACAAAACATGACCAGATAACTAAAAAGACTGTTTCCTTCATGAAAGGGTTGAGAATAATCCCAAGAGTAAATATCTCCCTATTCTCTCAGAAGATTAGAGATGGGAATTATGTTGCCCACACATGGTCCTCACCCTAGAAGGGTAGTATCTATCATTAGGGACATCTCCGTTGGGATTGAAACAGTGGAAAGAGAGTACTGCCAGGTCTCCTGCTTTCTAAAATTGTCTGCATATCCTTAATCTTGTGTGTTCTATGTATATTGATATTATGGCCTTTGCATTTGTCTGGTGGAGTCTTTCCATCAATCACAATAAGAGTTTGTAAGAAAAAATTAAATTATGTCTTCACTTCAATAAAAATAAGGCAGTTATTTCCTTAGAAATATTTTTGAAGACATATTTAGGCCTGGGAAATATTTTGCTACAGTTTTATCTTCTCTCTTCTGTGTTTTAAATTAGCAGTAAATAAAGGGAGAGTAATTAGCTTTAGCAAACGTGCAGTGACTTTACACTACATGCATAGAGATATAATTCCTTTCAGAAGCATTAAGAGAAAAGGTAAACCAATAAATAATATAGAGCAAAATCCAGTGTTCCTATAGTTCTACAGAAAGTCAGTCACCCCTTCACATACCACAGCAATTGTTAACTATAACAGTACAGATTCTGATAAATCATAGTTACTAAGTACTGAATCTGTTTCCTGGTTCAAAACAATACAACTAAAAATATTTTTTTATAAAAATACAGTGTTAGTCTTTAAATATTGGGCAACCATTTACAGGCTTTTCAAGTTAAAATACCAAAAATGGTTTAATTTAAGGGAAAAAAAAAGAGATAAGTTGTTTGTAATGTGTTAGAAATAAATGTCCACTTACTCACTTCTGAGCATTTAGTTTTCAAATGTCAACATGGCTATAGTACAATTAAAACCTTTTGAACATGGGAGGGGATAATAATGAAAATTGCCCTTGTTAAAAAATTTGTGAGAAAAAAATGTGCTATTCACGCTGTGTTATTCAGCATGAACTTTGAGTGTCTTTTTGTGTAGATAATTAACTTTTTCAAATATGAAACTATGGAAATGAAATAGACCAATCAAAGGCCTTTACAGGTGAAGCCTAGCCCGGCAGCTTGGTGATGCTGACTTTGAGAAGACTAGATAACAGATATCATCATCAGTGAGCATCGCATGGAGTGCTATTAGTCTTTCCCTGAAAGCCATCACCACACAAGATAATTATTTGTGTAAAAAGTTCACTTGACCATAAAAACATCAGTTACAAAAAAATGAAGTCTTTTCTGGTAAAGTACAACTTCAAATTCTCTACTTTTCCTTCTTCTCTTCTTTACTCTGTGGGTAAAAAAGTATTTGATACTTTATAATAAATAAAGATAAGTATAAATAACAGATTGAGATGCCCCTACTTCAATTTGTTATTGTTTCTTATTATCACCAATGTCATAGTTTAAAAGAGAAAATACTATAAATGTCATTCAGTGATACCCTATTTTAAAAATACTTGGCAAAGAAGTATAGCTTTCTAATACTCTAAGGTTTGGGGAACTTTTTTTATCTTCTATAATCTAATCCCACTACGTAAAAATGTAAGCCTTATGACAATACTTATGTGGATTTTTGCTCTTTCTCATTCTTGAGTTTGAAATCAAAAGTAGTATTCAGATATCTTTTCCTTCACAATTATATGATTTTAATAAAATATTATTGATATTCAAAGCTTCCAAATATACTCATCAGTCTTAAACCTTAAAATGTTGTAGTGTGCTAATTTCATTCTGAAACTTCTGATATTTTTGTTTTATGTTCTTGTTTTAGATAATCTCATGTAAAAAACACTATCTTTGAGAAATAGCGCATGGAGGGGTGTGGTAAAGACTACAGAGCAGGTAAACACAGCACGCATGTCCTCCCACAACTACACCAGAAGTACAACCAAACTACAGAACAGCAATCATTGAGAACAGCCTGAAAACTGCCTAAAATCTAAGTAACAGAAGTCCTATCACTAAGGTTATAAAACAGAAGCCATGTGGAGACTTGTAAGAGGGATGGAGACACAGAACAGGATAGTCTTACATTTATATGTGGCTGTTAAAAACCAGGAGGTATACCTTGACTGCAGAGGTCCACCCTGAGAAACAAGGGTCTCAGCCTTACACCAGGCCCTGCAGCCCAGGGTTCCAGTGCCAGGAAGAGAAACCCCTATAATTTCTGGCTATAAAACCAGCAGGGATTATGGCTGAGTGAGAAAGAGGCTACTGGATTCCCAGGCAATGCATAAAGGACACCAACAGGAACTTATTTTGAATCACCTGTTCTGATGTGCAGCTGGGGCACCAGCTCAAAGGTGGCAGGGGCATGAGGAGAACTGAATTATCTGGCTTTGAGACAAGAACTGGAGGGGCACCTTGTCCCAGATAAAAGTGCTGAGTGAGGCCGTTATTACTCTGCTGAACTCTCCCTCCAAGAGCTAGCAGACAGGCTCCATATCTGCAACCTGGCTACCACTCATGTTCTCCCCACCCTCGTGATTCCCTGAGGCCCCACCACACCCAATATTTAGGCCCACTGAATTAGTTTCCAGTGGCTTCTCCATACAAACAACCTGTTTAGGTTCATGCTCTAGACTTTTCTAAAATTTATCAAAGGTTCACAAACCCAAAATAAGTAGCAGTGGTCTTGGTATGCCCAATACCTCTTGCTAAGTGGCCCCTGGCCTGGCACCAGCAGTAGCCTGCCTTGGTCTGCAGCTTGCCCTCTCCCAGGCCCTTAAAGCCCAGACAAATAGCAGCCATCTGTAGATCACTTTGTAGCTCCTGCCATGTGGCTCTGGACAGGGCACAAGTGGCAACTGACTTTGTCCGGCCACTCTAGGGAGGCTCCAGAGCCAGCAAAACTAGTGGGCAGTTTCAGACCATGAGGACACACTATTTGAACATCCTCCACAAAAAATACACTCAAGGGGTGAACTCACTGGACATCAGAGCCCTGCTGATGTGAGTCCTGCTCCACAGGGTGGGCCCTGCACAGCAGATCCTCCACTGTGGTCTTGGCAAGTCATAGCAATCTATCAATCTAGAGGTAATTGCCCCCATTGATGTTCCAAAAGCAAGCAAGGCTTAACTACAATAGGAGGGTGCACACAGACCATACCAAGGGGCACCTAGCTTGGGTGACTGCGGAGGTTATGCAATGGCCCTATAGGACACCTATTACATAAGGCCACTATACTAAGCCTGAGAGTTGTAGCAGCTCTACCTGATACATAGAAACAAACACAGGGAGGCAGCCAAAATGAGGAGATAAAGAAATATGTTCCAAATGAAAAAACAGAATCTTCAGAAAAGCAATGAAGTCAAATAGAGACTACTGATACTGGATGCAGAGTTCAAAACACTAGTTATAAGGATGTTTAATGTAATTAGGGGAAGAGTAGATGAACCTAATGAGAATTTCAACAAAGTGATAGAAATTTTAAAATGGAAATAGAAGATATGAAAACAAACCCCTCAAAAATGAAGAACATATTACAGGAAATCAACAGTAGAGTAGATGAAGCAGAGCATCAAATCAGTGATATGGAAAATAAGAAAGCAGAAGATATTCAATCAGAGCAACAGCCCAAACAAAAAGAATTTAAAAAAAGAATAGTTTAAGGAGATTCTGGGACATCTTCAAGTGTACCGACATTCTCATCATGGAGGTGCCAGAAGGAAAAGAGAGAAAACAGGAAATGGAAAACTATTTGAAAAGAAGACAGAAAACTTCCTTAAGCTGTTGAAGGAATAAATATGCAAGTTCAGAAAGTGCAGAAAATCACATTCAAATGAATCCAAAGAAGCCCACATTAAGTCACATCAAAGTCATAATTTCAAAAGTTAAAGACAGAGAGCATCTTAAAAGCAGCAAGAGAAAAGGAGTTACCTTCAAGAGAGCTACCATAAGACTGTCAGCTGTGTTCTCAGTGGAAACCTTGCAGGTCAGAAGGAATTGGCATGAAATATCCAAAGTGATGCAAAGCAAGGACCTACAACCAAGATTACTCTCTCCAGAAAGGCTATCATTTAGAAATTGAAGAACAGGTACAGAGCTTCCCAGACAAGAAAAAGCTAAAGGAGTTCATCACCACCAAAGCAATGTTACAAGAAATGTTAAAGAGTCTTCGTTAAGAAGAATGAGAAGGAAAATAAAGATGAAAATATGAATAATAAATGGCAATAATCACATATCTGTCAATGATGACTGACTGCAAATCGATTAAATTCTCCAGTCAAAAACATACAGTGGCTGAATGGATAACAAAACAAGACCATTGCACATGTCTATCAGAGACATACTTCAGATCAAAAGACACAGACAGAATGAAAGTAAAGGGATGAAAAAAGATATTTAATGCCCTGGCAGGGTGTTTCAGTTGGATGGAATATTGTCTTATACTCCAAAATGTGTGAGTTTGATTCCCAGCCAGGTCGCACACCTAGGATATGGGTTTGAACCTCAATTGGGGCAGGTATTGGAGGTAACCAATTGATGTTTTTCTCTCCTATCGATGTTTCCCTCTCTGTTCCTGTCTGTCTGTCTCTATTCCTTTCTCTCTAAAGTCAATAAAAACCTATCCCTGTATAAGGATTAAAAATATATTTCGTGAGAATGAAAATGGAAAGAAAAAAAGAAGCTGAGGTAGCAATACTTGCATAAGATAAAAGAGACTTAAAACAAAGGCAATAATGAGTAGCAATGAAGGACCCAGCAATTTCACTTCTGAATATTTATCAAAGAAAACGAAAACACTAAATTGAAAAGATGTATACATCCATATGTTTGTTGCAATCTTACTTAGTCAAAATATGGGAGCAACCTAAGTAATCATCTCTAGATTAATGGATGAAGAAGTGGTACATATATAATATGAAATTTGAGTCACACAGAAACAAAAGAATGAAGTCTTGCCATCTGTAATAACATGGAGGCAGGGGTGTCCATCCTGTGGCCCACAGGCCTCATGCATCCCAGAATGGCTATGAATGTGGCTCAACACAAAATCATACATTTACTTAAAACATTATGAGTTTTTTTGTGATTACATGTTGCAATGTATTTAATGTGTGACCCAAGACAACTCTTCTTCTTCCGGTGCGACCCAGAGATGACAAAAGTTGGACCCTTCTGATAGGATATTGTACTGAATGAAGTGTCAGACAGAGAAAGACAAATACCATGTTTTCATTTATATGTGGAATCTAAAAAAGAAAATAAATAAACAAGCCTACCAGAAACGGACTCATAGACACAGAGAACATTTCAAGGACTACCAGATGGGAGTACAGCTGGAGAGATGGGTGAAAAAGATGAAAGGATTAAGAAGTACAAATTGACAGATATAGATTAGTCAAGGGAATGTAAAGTATGGCACAGAAAATATAGTCAATAATATTGTAATAACTATGTTCTGTTTCAGATGGATACTAGATTTATTGGTGTGATAACTTTGCAAGTTATGTAAATGTCTAATCCCTAGGTTATACCCTTTGAAACTAGTATAATATTGTAGGTGAATTGTAATTTTAAAATATTTTAAGGAATATATGAATAAAATCAACTACAGAAAGAAAAGAATCTAGAAAATAAATGAACCATACTTTTTATTAAAAAACAAATGGAACATGAAATTCTAGTTTAAGTAATATTCACTAGCAACAGATTCTTGAACTTTGAAATTTTAACCTTTGTGATTAGATTATGTTTGAGCATTAGTGAAATTTAATGGTGTATACCTATTTATACTTTTGCTGAGCACACGCTGCAATTGACTGCTTTCAAGCAGGTGTCCAAAAGTAAGTCATTGGGAAAGTTTATCAGATTCGCTGACGTCTCAGCATCACTTTTTCTTTATGGAATCCCTATTTCTTTTCTTGTTGTAATACAATTACAATGGAGATCACCATTATTTGTAATTTTGGTCTCCCTGGTATCCTTGGGTACTAGAGATAGGAGAGAGATCATTTGGTAAACAAAATCTTAATAATTTTTATTGACCTCTTGGTATCACTAGGGAAGCAAGAAGCATATTTTTTCACACTATATAATCTTCATATTCATTATCAAGTCTTCAAAATCACTAACCATTATATTAATAGTTATTCAATGGTATTAGACAAAAAATTAGGCTTATTTTTTTGTTTTACTTTATGGTTCCAAACCAAGAAGCATTTTCTCAGCCTCTTCTTCCTTATTGTGAGGTACTGATTATAAGATTAACACAGCAGTGGTCAAGTAACCCCCTTAATGTTCTAGAATGCATTTTAAAGTATTTTTATTGATTATGCTATTACAGTTTTACCAATTTTCCCTTTATCCCCCTCCACCCTGACTCCCCAACCCTCCAGCATTCCTCCCCCTTAGTTCATGTTCATGGGTTGTACATATTCATTCTTTGAGTCCTTTGTTTCCTACACCATATAGTGCACTTTGGAATTCCTGGAGTTTTTTTATTATAGAGAGGAATTTTTATTTAAAAATGTGTGAAGTGTAAAATTTGCATCTCAATCATGTTACATAATACTGTAATCTACAGGGAACAAAGAAACCTATGAATATATTTCAGAAATACTCCAGCCATTGCAAATGTGCTCATCAAGTCAGAGAGAAAATTTTAGTGAAACCGAAAATGGTAGTGAATTTATGGTAAAATTTTCTGTTAAGTATGGCATTGAGAATATTTTCATTAATTAGCAATATCTATATCTTTTTCTGGTGAACTGTATGTTTAAATACTTAGTTCATTTTTATTGTGTTATTTTAATACTGAGAGCTAGGAAATATTTATATATTTTGAAAGTAAGCTCTTTGATATTTGTATATTTTTCCACCACTACTTTATTTGCATTATTATCCTTAAGTTAAATGAGAAAATAAATCAAAAAAGTTATACTTTATTTCAAAAGAAAAGTTTTTGATTAACACTAATTATGTATAGTGATGTACTTGAGTCAAGACTGATAAAGAATGGTTTCTGGTACTACGTTCACCTCCAGCAATAATATAGCACAATGGTGAGTACAAGCAGGCCTAACACTGCACATATAGCTCTTCTCTGAAGTTAATGAATTGGGGGAGGGTGTTTTTAAAAGTTTATAGATTGAGCATATATGCACACACAGGGAGACACACATGTATATGTATGTAAATGGGAATATATATGGTGCATGTGTGCATAAGATTTTCCTGCTTGTCTTTCATTTCTCCTGATGGAGACTTAGATTTGTTACAGATTTGTTGTTTTTTTTTTTTGTATAAGAAGTTTTTGTCGAACCAAATTTTAAGAGACTTTCTATATTTTCTTCTAGGAGTTTTATTTTTTTGTCTTGTATATACAGGTTTATGACCAATACCAGGTTTAAATTTGAATGTAGTGAGAGGTAGTATTCTAAGATTTTTTAGTACATGTATTCAATTGTTCTACTTCTATTATTTTGCAAATATTTTACCTGGCACTTCTGTTGAAAATCGTACATACATATATATGTACAGGGTAGGGCAAAGGTAAGTTTATGGTTGTGAGTATTTGAAACACAGTTTATTCTTGCATTATTATTAATTATTGTATTATATTATTTTATATGAACAACTCTAAACCTACTCTTGACCCATCACATGGTGTGTGTATGTATATATATGTAATATTTCTATACAGCTTGTATTCCATGAATTTGTAATTTTGTCCTTATTCTAATTGCTCATTATCTTGATTACTGTAACTATAGTATACATCTTAAAGGTAGTGTAAATTCTCTATTCTTTTTAATAATTTTGTTAACTTTCATGTAATTTTGACCAGCAATTTGTCAAATTATATGAGGAAATCTATTGGCATTTGACTAGAATTGCTTTGATTGTATGGAAATCAATTTAGGATACTTGCCATAATAACAATATTGTTTTTTCATCCTTGAATATTGTTTTTCTACTTATTTAAGATTTTAAAAATGCCCACAACAGTATTTCACAGTTTTTCAGATTTTGCACATATTGTAATAAATCTAAACTTAAGTATTTTATATGTTGATGCTTTTAAAATTTTTATTTTCCAAAATTTTTTGCTAACGTGCAATAAATACAATGGATTTTAATATAAGCTTGTATCCTGGGATTTTTTTGAAAGTTTTATTATTTCTGGATTTTCCTGAATATTTTAGTATTTTCTGATTACATAATACTATCATCCTGAAATAAAGAAAATGTTAATTTTTTCTTGCAAGTCTTCAAAGTGGCAGTTATTGTTCTTTTTCTTATATTATTAAATTGACCAGGAAAAGTGTTGAATAAAAGTGATGAGACCAGTCATGTTCTCTTCAGTTTTAAGAGGAAATACTCAATTTCTCACCATTAAGTACTATGTTGCTGAAGATGTTTTTATAGATGTTCTTCATCAGGCTGAAGGGAGTCCTGTATATTCCTAGTTTGCTATCATAATTTTTTGTAAATGGTTGTTGAATTTTGTCAGATAGGTTTCCTGCCTCTCCTGAGATGATTATTTTTATTCCTTTATATTGTGTGTAGAATTACATTGATGTTGGTACATTTTTACAAGCTTCTGATTTGGAATTGATTTGCTGATATTTTATTAAACATTTTTTACATCTATGTTCATGATGTCTATTGTTGTGTAATTTTCATTTCTTTTTAAGTTCTATTTTTCTCTTTCATAACTGAGTTATTTCTTTGTTAGGTATATGTGACATGAGCCTATTTTTTTCATAAAATGAGTTAAAGTGTTCCCTCATTCCCTGTTTTCAAAAGGATTTTGCATTTTATTAAGATTATCTCTACTTTTTTTTAAGAGTTCAACATAATAGTTTTCTACTTCTGGAGTTTCACTTCAGGAAAGATTGTTAATTATGAATTAAATATCTTTAATAGATATAAACTTATTTAATTGTTCTATTTACTTTTGTGGCAGTTTTGTCAGTTTGAATTGCAAAGACGTAAATCTCCTCTAAGTTGATGAATATATTGATATCAGTTATTTTCTTTGATATCAATAATTTGTCCATTTTATATATAATTGTTTTCTGGCCCTATTTTTCTTATTCCTTTTATTTACTGAGTATGGATTTTATTTCTCCCTTTCTTAGTCTGTTGAGCTTTAGAGATTTCATAATATTGATCTTTTAATTAATCCCTATATTTATTTATCCAAATCTCTATATTTATTTATTATTTGGCTGCATGTGACATGTGTCAATATACAGTTTTTTTAAATTTTCATTTTGTTCAAATATTTATAACTTTCCTTGTAATTTCTTGTTAAATCCACAAGTTTTTAAAAAGCATATTATCTGATTTCTGCATTTTATGGTCTAAAACTTGGGGTATCTGGGTAAACAGTTTGTGTGCCTCCGAAGACAAGGTGCATTCTGCACTTCGGAAGGGAAGCATTCCACAGACATCAACGTGGTCAAATTGATGGACAGCGTTGTTGTAATGTGTCTAATGCCGTATGCGTACCGAATTTCTGACCTTTTCACAATCAATTGCTCAGGGAGAAATTTTAAAGCCCTAAATATAATTTCAGATGTGTCTAGGTTTCATCTTTGTTCTCAATTTTTGCTTGATGTATTTTGAAGCAAATACTGTTGTGTGTCGTTAGGTGATACACACAAAGCACTCTGTATCTTTACATGACATTGACTCTTTTATAACTAAATGTCTCTCAATGATGTTTTCTCTAGATTTGCACATAATGTAGGCTCACTCTCTTACTCTTGATTTATATAGCTGATTTTTTTATATTTAAGCAGGTATTATTTTATGTGCTGTTCTTAGTTTTTCTTACTTTTCTGTATCACCATATTATATCATTTTCCTTAGGCACAAAGCCATCTTTAAACATTTTTATTTGTGAAAATCAGATCATGAGGACCTTGCTCAGTTTTTGTTCATCTGAAATTATGTTTATTCTCTATACATTTTGGAGATATGCTATAGCTGGGTATTGAATTCTGAATGTTAGCATTTTTTTAATGTATCAGCACTCTAAATATGTCAATTAGTTTGTTGTATTACTTTTCCTGTTTAATATTAGCTCTGTGGAAAAATCAGCTTCCAACTTCGTTATTGTTCTTTTGAAAGTACTATGTCTTTTATTTTTTTCTTATGACTGCTTTAAAATTTTCACCCTCTTTGGTTTTCTTTGTATGTCTTGATGACAAGATTTTGAGTCTTGTCAAGCATCTTCATCTTTGTATTTGATGTCTACCATTAACTTTGGAAAATTATTGTCTGATGTCTTCTGAAAATCCCCTTTCATCTCTCTATTAGCCACTCCAATTGCACACATTTTAAGAATCTCTCTTTTGTCACAATCTTCCCATTGCAATGCATATGTTTCATATGATCTACTTCTTTATCTTCCCATTCAATAATCCTCTCTAATATTACTTAAAATCATTATTTTTAAATTTTAGGTACATATTTTCAACTTTAGAATTTCTACTTAATTATTTTTCATAAATTTTAAATATTTGGTAAAATTCTTTGGTAAATTCTCATTTTTAAACCGATTTTCCTGAACTTATTCTACATAGTTATTTCTAAAGTTGTACCTAATAAGTTCATTATCTTAATTATTTTTGTTTCCATTTTATTGTCTTTTTCTCTAAATTTTAATCAATTTCCTCTTGTCATGGTTGTTAATATTTTACTGAAATTAAGATATTATTTACTTTTAAAATTAAGGCACTCAATGATGCCATTTGCTTTAGAAAGAATTTAACTTTTTTTTAATATTATATATTTTTTGTTTTTAGAGAGAGGGGTGTAGAGAGAGAAAGAGAGGGAGGGAAACATCAATCAGTTTCCTCTTTCACGTGTCCCAGCTGGGGACTGGCCTGCAACCCAGGCATGTGCCCCTCCAGGAATTGAACCAGAGACTGTTTATTTGCAGGACAACACTCAACCAACTGGGCCATGCTGGTGAAGGCAAGGATTTAATTTCTGAGACGCACGCAGTTAAGAAGTGTCATGCCTGCATTGTCACCTTAATAAAATCAAGAGATGAGATTGTTTAAGGTTAGGTTTGAGTTTTTGCTATTGTGTTCTGTTGCTTTACTCTATTTCTAGGTCTACATCTGGGGCAAAGCATTTCAGGGATCTCAACTGAAAATGTAAGGTATTTACTAGTATCCTTTCCCTGGTGAGTGGGGAATTCCAAAATTTAACACCCACCTCTGTGAGACTGATGTGAATAGTGCTTGCCTCTGTGGTCTCTACGCTATTATTTTCTGCCTGCTTTCTTATTCCCCCATACTATTTAGCAGAGAAATAACGCATAGGATGAAAAGCAATGAATAACATGAAACTCATCTGAATATTCTCCTGTTCAATCCTGGATCTTTTATTCATCGGCTCCTTAATTTCTGGCGATTTTGGCTGCCAGTGGTGTTTGAACAATAACATTATGAAAAACGTAATTGCAGTTGTTTTGATTAGGATGATTATTCTGATTGACTGTTCTCTCATATTTGGAAGAGGAAGTGAAATGATTACCTTTTAACTATATTAATTAGTTACATATTCTTCAAATGCAAATCCATTATCATTGTCTTTAATGTATGCCTTATTTAAAAAAATGAATTATCAAAATGTTGGTCTCTAACTTGATGAATTTAAGATTTAATATATTCTGAGTTAGAAGCAGAAGAAGAAAGACAAGTTAGATCTTGAAGGTTGAAGAATATTATGAGAAAACTCCAAAATTGTGCGCATGAAATTACCTTCTTTCCTTAGATGATTACTGCTTCTAAATCTTAATAGATCCAGTTTTGAAGCTGCATCTGTAGCAACAAATTTTATAATAAATCCTCTTCAATCTTTAGAGATGTACACATATTCTAATGCATGAACTTTATTTATAAGGGAGTACAATATAAATATATAATGTGTAAATAAAAAGAAAAACATTTAGAGTGTGTACTCAAATTCTTTTAACTAGTAGAGGTTTAAGTAGAAAAGCATTAAGAAAATGTTATAACAGAAAACCGACAAAGATTTTTGTGAACTCAAGTCTTTATTTGCAGGAACTAATTTCTAGTAGTTTCTGTCTTCCCAAAGGAAACCCAAAGTCTATAGTCTTATTGAGGGGAACGTTAAATTAAGGTAGTGACATGCCGATACCGTGCAAATCACAGTTAGTTTCTTTATTCTGTACTGAAAACTAACCACTGTGTATGTGTGTGTGTGTGTGTGTGTGTGTGTGTATGTGTATCTTTCATTCTTGATTAGCTTCAGCTAGTATTTAGACCCTTGTAAGTGGGAATCCACATTAAACAACATTAAAAGTTCATGCAAAAGAAACATTAAAGTTCATGCAAGGATATTTTAACTTGGTAGTGTTATTGATCACTTGAAGAAATATTATATGTACTATGGAAGATGCTAAATTAATTTTCTTAACTGGTGCATACTCTCAGTTTTTAGGTACTTGAATTGTTAGGACTATTGAGAAAATGAAGTTCTGTTAAAGAATCTTATTAATTCAGTCTGATTATCATTGAATCTTATAACCAGTTTCATATTTCAGCATTACAATGCGCAATTTTACAGCTTGGGAAACATTTGGTTTTTACATTTTTATCAATGTCAATACAAGGTTGCCAGTTACTTATTAAACAGCATGATTTGGTTTAAATTCGGCTCATCAAATATGAGTTTCTCACCTCTCTATTTAAGATAATTTAACCTGCTAAAAATACTGTAATGTTGATGCATGATTCATTAATGAAAGAGCAAGCAGTTATATTTCAATATAGGCTTTGCAACTATAGTTTGCCAAAAACTTCTGCAATGTCTACTTTGAAATACTAAAGTCCACCTTTCCTCATATTTGGAAGGTGATATTTATGAATTTCCTCTATGGCAGATAACAGACTTAATATTTCTATACTTCTTTAAGAAATTAGAGAGCCTGGGTTTGCAAACATGGCAGTCATCTTCTTTAATGGGCAGAATTTGTGACAGAATAAACTCCATTAACTTGTTCTATTAGTGCTCTGTGCAGTCAGCAAGATCAATGCTGCATAAAATGATGAAATGACTAACAGACTTCCTCAGAGGCCTGCCGAATGCTTTCTGCCACCCAGAATATATAATTACTGCTCACACAAACAGGTAGAATTTGGCATTCTGTTCCTCAGACAATCTCTGATAATTCAAGAAGGTTCTTAATGAGAGGAATAATAATAAAATACTTTCTGTCTGTCAGTTATTATCCTTTTATTATGTATCTTTTATATAGAAAAACTGTTGAATAAAACCTAATCCTTTTTTTTCATTGGCTGATATGGTGACCAAACTATTTGGCACAACATAAAGAGCTTCAGGTAGAAAAGATTTTCTGACCAGATGCCTCCACAAGGCCCATTAGTTACTTGTCGACAGCAGAACACAGGATGAGCCAAAAGCAGAGGAAATGGGAGCTAATGAAGTCAGCAGACCTGATGATACTTTACCAAATGTGAGTAAACAGGGGACATATATCACAAGGTAAAAAATAATCCAAGCTGCATAGTCTGAAACAGGTATCTTGCTCTGCAGATGGCACAGCTGCTAGCACTTATCTAAAGAGAGCTATTCTGTTCTAGAATAACTTGTGCAACAAGGAACATTAGCCACTTCAGAAATATAAATGGGGTTTTTCTTCCCTCCTGCCTCCATTTCCTGTTGCCTGCTTTCCCTCTGCATAACCCTCCCCTGCCTTCCTTGCCCATTTGAGATGAAAGCTAGCTTCAGGGCTGACTGGCTGCATGGGCCTGCCAATACAAACCCTGAGTACATTACATTTTAATCTAACAAAATATAGGGAGCATGAAGCTAAGCAATCACAAAGGAAATGATTGAAAGGAAGAGTCAGAACAGATGTACAATGAGGAGAAGCAAGAAAAAAATCAACATTAAAATCAAATCCAAGACATTTTTTGCTAGCAAGAATGAGTTTATGATTTGCAGATTGAATATAACTAAGAAGAAAGGTATTTTTCATAACAATGATTTATATATTCAGCCTTTTGTTGGAAAAGAATTCCTTTTATATTACAGCAGTATCTCTTCTTGCTCTTTTACTTAAAGGTCTTATTGCATTTCCATTATAAACCCCCAGATTGAGTGTTTTGTAACTTGCCCTCAAAAATTCACTGCAGATAGGAATTTTAAACTCAAGATATTATTCTGTGGTAAATTTTCTAGGCTATTAACGCTTTTCATTTGTCCATTTGTGAGTTAATAGGACTATAGAACTTATCTACATGTTCTAGTTATAGAGAATTGCTAATGCTCCCTGGCTTGAAACTCTTTTTCTGAAGTAAAATTAAAATTTAAATGATGTAATACTCTCTTCTGAATCAACAATTTCATGTTTATAATGTGTTATCAGGAAGTAAAATAAAATGATTTGAACTTATTAGACAAGCTGCATAAATTATGCAATCAGAACCAAGTGACAGGGTTTATTTTTGCTCCACAGAATTACTGAAAATTAGAGTGATAAGGAACATAAAAGTCACTTAGTTTGGTCAAGATATAATAGTCTCTTCAAGTAAAAAGTAAAATATTTGGGCCTACTTTGTAACATAGTCATAGAAATTTCTTTATATTTTGCTCAGGAGGAAATTAAGGATTTTGTCCATGTACAATAGATGAAGGCCATCCCTTCCTTAAATTAAGTCCAAATGTCATAGTGTGTCTAATTTAATTTTCATTTAACTTCAGAGGAATGCCACAAGAGAAAGCATATTTTACTTATATATTATTATTTAATATCAAGTGCTATGTCATATTCTTGTTTTATGTTTTTCCTAGATTGTTGTTAGAAATTTGTTTGGGGAAATGATAATAACTATAGCTAAAATGAGGTATTTTTAATTAATGATGTATATCTAGACTCATTTATATTATTAGAACATTATACAAGGTGCCAAAGTTTATCCATTTTTATGATTCAAGTCTAAACAATACTAATTGGTAAGACAGTGTAGGGACTTGGGCATGAAAAGGAAAACATGTTGGGTGGCCAGGACGCTGAGTAAAAACCAGGCGGCTAAAAGACATCAAAACCACAAGTCTGTAGGCTCAGTTGATCAAGGTTCGGCCTCTATCTGACATTCCTGGGGGGGGGAGGTCATAAACAACATCACTATCTTGTGCCTACAGTGCAGGCAGAGAGGTAGATGTCAAGCAACCAGGCGAAAGGAGGAAGTAACCCCACCCCAACATGGAAAATTCCCTCCCCAAACCCTTCCCAAGCCCACCTTTGCAAAAAATCTTCCTTTTCGAGCAAACCTTTTTATCCATAGTTTATAAAAACAGCCAAGCAGACCCAGCCATCAAGCCAGTTAGGAGGACCTTCCTTTCTTCCCTTCAGTCTCCTTTATGTTTGAGCGTAAGCTTAATAAAATCTTCCTGGAAATTTCTCTGGGTTTTCCTCTCAGTTTCTATTGGGGAACCCAGGAACCATAATGCTGGTAAAAATCAGTCATGTATGTGAAGCAATATTCTATATCCTGGGATAATGTACATCTTAAGACATTATCTTACCCTATAAGTAATCCATACTCTATGAGAAGAAAGATATAAATATCGATCAACCAGATACATTGTGATATGTTTTATGACATATTTATGTAATTGGTGTTATAAAAACACAGAATAAAGGTGTCTTACCTGGTCTGGACTCAGAAAATTCTTTTCACAAAGATATATATTTTTTCTCCAAGTAGTTAAGATAAGAAAAAAATGGCCAAAATAAAAGCCACATTAGTAAACAACAACAAACAAACAACAAACAAAATTGAGACCGAGGACATTTTCAACACATAAATAAAGTGCATATACATATACACACAGGAGAGAAAATACAGAGGTTATTGAAAACTACAATATATAACAAACTAACGAAGAATGAAGGATGAGGCAAAGAGTAGTGAGAGATGAAATTTTTAATGCAGAGTTTGGGGAATTAGGCAATTGTAGGGCCTTTTTCATCATGCTAAATGTTTGGCACTTAACAGATCAATGATGAGTAACTATAGAAAACTTTGATATTATTTGGATGTGATCAAATATGAGTTTTAGCTAGGATACTGTTGACAAAGCTATTTACTGTGGACATTATAATTAAAACTTCAATTTATATGAGATTGCTCTCAGTTCAAACATTTATTCCTTGTGCTTTTTTATCAGTCCATCGGTTATTTGCTGTGGCGGTATAGGTGATCAAGAAAGTGTGTTGGTAAGGAGCTCACAAACTCCTGCGAAATCACAGTTTATCAAATGTCATCAATAAAACACATTTTCCATGTAAGTGAATTAATAACCATCAAATTTATCATTATTTTTATTCACAATTTGAAATAATTGTCTACTTAGAATCAACTAATGGCATAATTGCTATGGCAGTGGAATAAAACCTTAATGTTCTTTGCCTTCAAGGTATAAATAACTTATTTGCAAATGAAATAAAAGAGTAATATGACCTGTTGCACAAGTGATAATGACACTGTATATCACTTAGTGTCATTGTAGGAGTGACAATTGCAGTTTAGAAACAGAAACCACACCTAGTTACCTTGTTTTCCTGTAAGCCTCAAAGAACGCTCTCAGTGTTCACGAATATGTTACTGTCCTGGTGAAAAATAAGGGAAATGAAAGACATTCTAGAGCACATTTATACATTGTCTTCAGATATTCTAGTGGGCATTTATATGATGTCCTTAGATAATCTAGAGAGAATTTAGGGCATAGAAAACAAAGCATCATTTTAATCTCATTCTCTGAGGATCTGCTTAAGGGAATAATGACAATTATGATATTGAGAAGTTTATCATTATTATTTTAATTTATTGAGCACTAATGGTATACTCTTCAGAGCAGTAACCAAAAAGAAATGCTCACTCCAGCCTCAGGACAGAGGAGGAACATAGGAATGAACAGCGATACAAAAGGGAGGTCAGGGCCAACAGTCAGTGGCACTTAAACAAACAAACAAAAAATAACCTAAACCTTGAATAGATCATTTAAGCTCGCCTAACAAATAGGTGAAAGATAAATAAGAGAAAATACCCAAGGAGAAAGAAACTCATAAGAAGTGGAAGAATAGATACTTCATAAGTGGTAAAACATGGGGCCAAATCAACCAGGTATTCAAGAACAGTCATAACTTCAAATATGCAGTCCTAAATCAAATCTCACATCATACATCCCAAGCTTTGAAATGTCTAGTTATTATTATGAAAATTAAATCTTATATATTGAATGATCCAGAAGCCCTCAGTGAGAGCACTGGAAAAGTTTGACAATAAATTAATAATTATGGATGAGATGGGAGATATAAGAAACAAGAGGACTAGAGCTGAGGGTGGGGATCAGGTCACAGAGATGTGATGGGGACACAGAGGAAATTAGTGCAGAGACAGAGAAAGGAAGAGAAGGATAGCAAAAGGGTGAGAGAGAGGGTAACAGACAGGTGAGAGTGGAGAGTTAAAACTGCCTGGGATATAAAGTCATTTCAGTTTTTTTTCAATCTTTTCTTAAAGCCCATATTCAAATCTACCTTCGGCTCCATTAGACAGCCTAGTGCACTTATAATAAATTCTTTTTCTTTTAAGGGTTTTGTTAGTCAAACACAAGGAACCATAATCTTTAGTAATGATCCAGTACTTAATGACACCGGAAAACAGTTACAGCATAACATAGTCATAACATCCAAGAAAGGCAAATGACAGTAAAAAGAGAAGAATATGGAACTATTAACTAAAGCAGTGTGGAAAAATAAGAGTTGATACAGGATGTGGTGCTTTAAAATGTGAGATGCTATTGAAGATATGAACGTAGTGAACCTGGTCTTATCTATCCGATTCTACCATGTAAGCATTTGGGTCTTTGAATTTACGTGATGGGAGTATTACATAGCAGAATTTTAGTAAATTTTTTAATCACTATTTTGAGAGCAATAAAAAGTAAATGACAAAAGTCCTCAAAATAGATAAAAGGAATTAAATGTGGAAACATGAAATACTTTTCATCATTTTCTGTAGCTATTTAATTTTTCTGCCTAATCTCTGGATATATAAGCTGATTAATTGCAACATGTAACTTAAAAGTTTGACAACTTTTATTTAGAAATATTTTACCTGAAAGTATTTTTATTCTATGATATCATACTTATGTAGATTTTTTTTATTCCTGCATTTGGTATTTTATCTGCAAAAAAACACATCAAATTTAGGTTTGTGAAGATTTTTCCCCATGTTTTCTTTTAATAGTTTTATACTTCACATTTCACATTTAGGTCTAAAAGTTATTGTTTTTTATCACCAGGGCAGTGACCATGCTATGGTGTAACACCACATGTCAAATACATTGCAAGGAACTTTGGCAAAACCAGAACTTTCTAAAGAATGCCAAAGCTAAAATTGCGTTAGACAAGTTTAACTAATAAGGCAAGAAAGATTTTATTCAATTCACTGCAATAAAGAGACCATGATTCTGAGTTTCACTAACTGAAATAAAAGACAAGAACATTTTTCAGAGCTAAGGTGAGGGGCATTGCAGGCAATCTGTGCTTACTAATGGGCTATAGCCAAAAGAGAAGTAAACTTTTTCATATCTTCATGACAGGAGGTAGTATTCAAATTTGGCATGAAGAGTCCATTTTAGTTATGCTCCTTTTATCCTCCCATAGAATCTGAGAGATGGAAGCTATTTTCCTTGATGATTACATTTCCAGGGATTGTCCTTAGGTCTGTAAGGAAAATATTTTTGACGTGCAAAACTGGCAAGAAATATTTTTAAAGATTTACATCTCAGAGGGCAGAGAAAATAAATGTGCAAATACAAGTTTTCTAACGTGAATGATCTAAGTCAAGGGAGGTCAGGAACCCAGAGTCGGGAAGAAGCCTGTTTAAAGTTAGACGACCTTCAATACCCCCCATTGTCTTTGTCCAGGGTCCTTTATACACGTTCCTTGATGACCCTACCCCTTCTCTGCCTTGTTATCCCCCTCTAGGGGAGAAGTAATGGAGGGAAAATGGGAACAACTGTAATTGCACAATAAAAAAGGGGGGGGGAAGTGAATTATCTGTTAATGTTAAATCTGAAAATTTGGAACATTGTGCTTACATGAAACAATGTGAAATATTTTCGCCAAAATAAAATATTCTTTTGTATCCAAAAAAGAAAAACAGTTTAGCTGAACAGAGGGAAACATCAAAGCTCCCTTCACCAGGGACAACTTCAATCATTGACCTTCTGAGAAATCTAGTATATCAAGTTTTTACTGTTCACATTCTACCAGAACAATTGTGTGACCTGAAGAGGTTAATACTACAATATATTATTTTCTAGTCATTCCTGAAAAGAAACAAGACCTCTAAAATACTTCTGATATGATTCTAATTGATAAGACTCTATAATTTCATCTTGTGTATTTTTTTTTAATTTTTCTTGAAAAGCCACTAGTATTTGATAATACTCAACCTCAGGTCTAACATAGAGAACCACTGGCTTCATAGTATAAGAAATATAGAACTTAGGATAAAGTGCACAGATACATTTCATTTAGTCTTTCTATAGTATAATTTCTAAATTTTTCATATGTTGAGAGTTTTCTTTCAGGCCTTCATAATGAAGGATACATACACCCTGAGTTTTTTATATAATGAAACTAGCTAATAATGTGTCACCTCAAATATTTTTAATTTCACACATTATAACTTTACCTACAGTTTCACTGAAAAGACTTCTGATCATTCAGTTCTACTGTATATAGTAAATTTCCCATTCATGGGAGGAGAAAAAACATATTTATTCTATACTTTACAAATTATATAATTAACTCATATTAATTTTAACAATCCTGTGCATATAAACTCATGGATAAAAACAGATAATGGTGGCTCAGACACCATGGTCAGGCCCTTTAAAAAACATATCATTAAAAGGAACATTTATTACTTTAGGAAAACATTTATGTATCCTGTTACCTATTTAGTTAAGGCCTGTCAAGGAATGTGGTAGGGACTGTTTTTATCATTGATAAAAGTCAACAACCTTTGTTTTTGAAGAGACAAATGGGAAGTCCAATCACAGTCAGAATGAACAGATCATTATTATAGACTAGAATAGCATAAAATGCTCCCCTTGGGCCTCTGACTCTTTTCTCTGCACTTTCTGAGGTAAAGAGCCTCCCCAGATGTAGCCAAAAATCTGAGTTTTTCTAAAGAGATATGACTTTCCTTCACTAGTATAAATTGGGAGAAATTGAATTAGATGTTCTCAATCAGATTCAGATGAGAATCTTATCTCTTCCATCTTGGAAAGGCTAGGGTACACAACACCTAGATGCAATCAAAATTAACTTTGGAGACTCAAAAATTCACTAATGAGAAGGTAAAAGGATGATTATTAAAGAGTATTCTATGTCTTTCATTGCATGTCATACTTCACTGCTTGTGACCATTTTCTTAATAAACAAAGGTATCCACATTAAAACTAGGAGAATTAATATTGTCATAGTTTCAGGAGAAAGCTAGAAAAAGCCCAGCTTTTGGATCTTCACAAATTTTTTTTATTTTTGTTTTTGAATTAAAAGAAAATCACTGAAAGGAGCTGGATTTAAGGACAATGTTATAGGAAAATATTGGAAGAAAATTCGGGAAAGGCAGACTACCTTGCCTCAGGCTGGAATGAGAAGAGGGGACAGGGACTGCACTCAGAGAGGTCAAGGCCTGAGAGGTAGGCCCCAGTCCTGGGGCAGTGGTGAGCTTGAGGAGAGAAGTCAGAAGAGGCAGACACCCAAATACTTCTTTAGCCAGATCCAGGGAGACCTGAGGATCCTAGTCTGTATCTTTGTACAATTTTTGGACAAGTCAGTGAGCTTGTCACATAGTCTAAGCTGAGAAATCATGTTATTTATTATTCTTATTACTGTTGGGAGAGGGCTTTTCATTCGCGTTTTTCTAAATGACTTTTTAAGTCTAAATAAAAAGGTAGCCTGACCCTGCCTCAAAGTCTCAAACTATACTGCTTTGTGTCAACTGTCTTGACTTGTCAATGTCCCAGGGTACTAATCTCTATGTAACAGAAATTGGAGAACTTGATAGCAAAATGTCCTGAGGAAAAATAATTCATAACATTTAAGAATAAGGAATGTGAAGTCAGGCCTGCTTGGATTCAAATCCTGCCTTCTTAATCCTGTTCTTAATTATCCACTACCTAAAGCATCACTATTTTGCCCATACTGGTGTGGCTCAGTGGGTTGGTGTCATCCCACAAACTGAGGAGTCATCAGTTGCATTCTCAGTTGGGGCACCGGTCCAGTTGCAGACCAGGTCTCCAGTTGAAGTCATGCAAGAGCAAGCTGATTATGTTTCTCGCCCTCTCTTCCTCCCCCAACTTCCTCTGAAAATAAAAATATATTTTTAAAAAGCATCATTATTTTGCAGTAGCCATATGGTAACTGAACACATTCAGATAGTCTTAAAAATTAAACATACACTTTATTTAGTTTCATTTAGACCATAATTGGATAATGATTAAGTTTTTATAAGCCACAGTCTAGATTTTGTCACCACAATAGCACTGGAGTTTGTCCTGTGGCAACTCTGCCAGGCCAGCTCTGAACTCTCTGGGCATACAGAGGTTAAAACAAGGAAGTACCATTAAAAATTATTTTCCTATAACATTACACTACATTAGTTTTTAATAAGAAAATTCTTCATCAATTCACTATCAAACAAGAATTCAAGTGTGGAAGAAGAATTCATATTATTCAACTGTAATGAGAAAATTTTATCGTAAGACAATATTTTGAACTTAAGTTGATAAGAGTGTCACTACCATAAAAGGCATGGCAACCAATGAAAAGTGGTCAAAAATGTAGCTGAGATCTAACATTAGAGGAATGATTCAAGGGTAAGTGTTTGGTGCTCTGTGTAGGAGTAATCACTGGTTGAGAGGATGTGATCAGGAGAAACTTTGAACATCTCTATAAATCTTCTAGTCTTAATGTGGTACTGTTTAGTATAAATTATTTTTATTATTATCTTCAAGCTAATCATGTCAAAATGATGATTTTTAAAATGTTTATTTTTAGAGAGAAGGAGGGAAGGAGAAAGAGGGGGAGAGAAACATCAATCTGTGGTTGCTCTCATGTGCCCTCTACTGGCGACCTGGCCCACAACCCAGGCTTGTGCCCTGAGTGGGAATTGAACCAGTGACCCTTTGGTTAGCAGGCTGGTACTAAATCCACTGAGCCACACCAAGCAGGGCTCAAAATAACATGCTTTAAAAAAATATTGAACATCTGCTTTTGTTGAAGATTCTTCACCAAATTTAACCTGGCCATCTTCTTCTTCTCTCCCTATTATTCTGCACAAGTATGCATAAATAGTGTTGTGATAAATCCAACCACTAAACATAAAACAATTATATTTTATGGACTCCAAGACACATATTTTTACATGTTAATATTTAAATAATATGACTATATTTATATACACCATAATCTAACAATTGATGATGTGTATAAATTATATGAGAAGACATTTTCTTTTTTGAGGGCATATTGAAAACTTTGCTGACTTCCAGTCAAGATGGCAGCTTAAGTAAACATGGCTTGCCTCCTTGCACAACCATGTTAAAATTATAACTAAAGTATAGAGCAACCATCACTTAGAACCATCAGAAACTGAGTTGAATGGAATTCTGACAACTACAGAATCAAATAAAACACATTCACCCAGATTGGTAGGAGAAGCAGAGATGCAAAGTGGGCATCCACCTGTGGTGAATAAAAATTCAGTAGCAATATCTCTGGAGGAAGTCTAACCCCACACCAGGCCCCAAAGCCCAGGCAATGTTCTACTGCCAGGAAGATAGATCCCCATAACTTCTGGCTTCAAAAACCAGCAGGGGACTGAGCCAGTGAAAGAAGCTCCTGGAGTCCCAAGCAGTTCCCCTTAAGGAACCCTCACACGGACTTACTCAGATTCACTCCCTGTGAGCTGTACGTTTCACAAGGTAGCAATGAAAGGCACCAGTAGCATATCAGGAGGAACTGAAGTGTCTGGTATCAAGGCAGAATCTGGGGAACAGCTTTCTCCCAGACAGAAAAGCAGGCAGAGGTCATTGTCTCTTTTCTGAGCCTTCTTCCCACAGAGCCACAGAGCTGGAAGGCAGGTACCATAACTGAGATTTTATTCCCCTTGCTAACACTGCCTCACCCTGGATATCCCCTGAGACTTCATCCCACCCAAATTACAGGCCCACCCAAGCTGTTAACCAAGACTTTTCCATATGAATGGCTGGTCTTGGCTCATGCTTCATAACTTCCTACATAGTCTCAAACAAGCAACAGCCAGCCTCAGTAAGACCCCAGCCCCATACCACTTGCTAAGTGGTCCCAGGCCTGGTACTAGCAGCAGCCAGCCTAGATTCACATCTTGGCTTCACCTGGGAATCTCCAAGACCAACATAAGTAGCAACCATTCAGATAGCCTTATAGCGCATGTAGGGTCGTCCTGGATAACACAGGTGGGGGTTGACCTTGTCCTGCACCACGCAGGAAACTCCAGAGCCTGGATACCCAGTGGACAGCTACAGACCATATAAGCATCACCGCCCTGCCCCTGTATAGCTGACCCTCCATAGAGGGCAGAAGTTGGTGGTCAGTGGCCACAGCCAGTCTTTGCAGCTGACTGACCTGGCTAAATCCCTCCCATTGACCTGCTGACTACAGTCAAGGCTCAACCACAAAAAGAAGGTGTACTCAGTCCACATGGAGGGTGCACCTCAAGTACCTAGCTTGAGTATTAGGGGAGCCTGTGTCACTGTACCCTATATGATACCTACCAAGAAACTACATTAGGCCACACTACCAAGACAGGGAGTCAAAGCAGCTCTACCTAATACATAAAAACAAACATGGGGCAGGGGGACTGTTAAAATGAGGAGACAAAGAAAAATGGCCCAAATAATAGAAAAGATCAAAACTCCAGAAAAAAGGACTGAACAATAGGAGATAAGCAATCCATCAGATGCAGAGCTCAAAACACTACTTATAAGGATGCTCAAGAAACTTAGTGAGGACCTCCGTAGCCTAGAAAAAATCCAGTCAGAAACAAAGGATACCCTAATTAAAGTAAAGAACTTCTACACATGATCCATGGACATGAACAATGGTGGGGGGACTGCCTGAAGGAGTGAGTGTTGGGTGGAGGTTGGCTAAGAGGGAAAAACTGGGATAACTGTAAAAGCATAATCGATAAAATATAATTTAAAAATTTTGTATATTACCATTGGCATCTTAGATTTGATGAAATATTGTATATCCCTTGGCTAATGAAGAGAGAAAATAAGATATAAGATTAGTTACAGCAAATCATTACCAGAATTTTAGAAAAGAAGTATGATTATCAGTAATAGAAGATTCTGAATATTAAGATGTAAGGGACAAGGCACAAGAAAGAAAGGAACATAAATTTGGGAATTTTAGCTTAAAACCATATGATTTAGATGAAACATTTATTATCAAAGTAACTGGGAAAAGTTGTTTGAGTTTTCTGAGTTTTACTTCTTATTCTATGAATTTAGATAATAATATCTATAAGCCTACTACTTATGTGTTATAGATATATGAGCAAATGTCTACTGTCTATTTCATATTTAAAAATAACAATGATCATTATGGGACTTAGAAACATAAAGTTGATTGTGATTCTCTTTCTCTATTTATACGGTGAGAAATGGCTCCATTTGCTACCTCACTCTGTACTATATCATTTATGATACCTCACAGAGATATCTTCCTGAAATGTTTATTTGGTCTTCAAATCAGCTACCATATACAACTGCTCCTTTTGTTTCTTTAATTTCAGTCTAACCACTCTGACCACATGATTTTCTTACAAATGATTTTGCTGAAAGTAAGGTTACCTGAACTGGACTTGGTTTAATTGATTTACTCAATGGAGACACTAAGAATAGCATTTCAAAGGTTCAGATTAATCCAAAGCTAGTTACAAGAGCTGATGAAATAATGCTACAGTCAAGGCCTAGCCTATCAAAGCATTTCCACTGAAGTATTCTTTAAAATGAATTGCCTTTTTGGTTCCCAGGACTACAGAGCCTCTAAATGACGATTGTTCATTCCATCACAAATGTCAAGGAACTAATGTTATATTCTGTAAGCACCAAAACATTAAAGAAAACAACCAACATCAACACAATAGCAAATAAAATAAATGATTTTAGACAATTAAAAAAAGATACCAATCTATTAAAATTAGTCTGATGTTTAAGAAATTTCAGCCCAGCATTATTAATGCTATTAAAAATAGCAAGAGCTTAACAAGTACTCATTAGAATTTGCATATGTGAGTGAGAATGTCCTTAATTATAAATTACAATCTCTAAATTATTTAGAAGCTATAAATCAGAATAACATAAAAGAATTTTAAGAAACAAAGTGTTTTAGGGATTTTCAAATGGAAGTGATGGCAACAACAGCAAAAACTTTTTTTGTTTCTTTTTTAAATTGAATATTTTATTTGAATAAAATGTGACAGAAACTAAAAGTCTTTAATCTGGGATGCTGTTTTCTGAAATACTCATATGATTCTGAAGCAGAAGTGAGTCAAACTGAGTCCAGGGCTCCGAAAATAGTAAATATAAATCCTGCTATTAAGTCATTTATTTAATAACTATTTGTCATATATTTATTGTCTGGAAGTCACTAGGTAAAATATTAGGAAAATATCAATGGGCAGATCTTGAGGCAACTTCTCCATTGTCCAAGAAGATGGAGTAAATACACTTTTCTGCATTCTTCCAACTAAGTTAAACCAAAAATCCCAGACACTATATAGAAAACAAACAAGATTACCCTGAAAGCCAGAGAAAATAAGTCAGACCATCTAAGGAGCTAAGGACCCAAGGCACAATGGTGGTTAAGTTCCCCGGGTTTCCTTTTTATACCATGTATCCCAGACTAAATGCTGGGAAAGCTGGCAACCTGGAAATGATAACAGATGCCGCCAAATATCCCCAGGAAAAGCCTGTACACTGTGGCCAAATGACTAGGAAAGAGGAAGTCTACAAAGACAAAAAGCTTCTTAGGTGATAATCACTTTACTCCAGTCTAATACTAGACACCAAACTGCAGCCCCATCCCAGCAAACACATTTCATGAGCCCAGACTTTAATCCTTCCCAAGCTGTAGCAAGTTGACCCACCAGGGTGGTGCTACAGAAGACTGAATGAGAACACTCACCCCAGCTTGGAGTAAAAAGCCTTCCAACCCCTCTGTCAGTGGCATCCAGGGGCGAGCAGTGAGGAGGTGTTCCTCTCCCTCCCACTCGCAATCATGGCATTATGAGCATAGTGGGCGTTCTGAATTCCCATCTTGTCCAGTAGACACACAGAGCTCCTCATCCTTGGTATCGAAGGAGGCTGAGTGGACTATTCAGGCTTGCTGTACCTGACAGTAACAAGGTGACACACTCTCCTTTCACTCGACACAGCTATGCCACAGGAAGCCAGCTAGAAAAACAACATTTAAATGAAATCCAGAGTCTTATAATACTGAGAGTGCCCAGGTTTCAGTTGAATACAATGCATTGTCCCATGAACCAGGAAGATATCAAAGTGGTGAAAAAAAGATAATTCACAGACTCCAACACCAAGCTGATGAAGATGTTAAGATATATGACAAGAATTTTAAAACACTTATTTTAAAAAATGCTTCAATAAGCATTACAAACATGCTTGAAAATAATGGAAAATAGAAAACCTCAGCAAATAAATAGACTATGTCAAGATGAAACAAATGGCCGTTTCAAAACTAAAAAGTACAATATCAGAAATTAAAATAACTCAATGGATGTGCTCAGCTGCAAGATGAAGAGGACAGGGAAAGAACAATTGAACTTAAAGAGCACAGTAAGAATTATACAATCTAAACTAACAGAGAAAACTAGGTAAAAGGAAAGAACATAGCCTCAGATTTGGGAATGCATAATAAAACACTTAACATATATGTCACCAGAGCTGCTGGAGTGTGTGTGTGTGTGTGTGTGTGTGTGTGTGTGTGTGTGTGTGTGTGTTTTGAGTGCAGGGAAGAAGTACTTGAAGAAATAATGGCTGAAATTTTCCCAAATTTGGGCAAAAAATATAACTGTATTGAACTTGTTGGTCCCCTGAATGACCTCATTATCTAATTGTAGAATGAGAGAATATGGGTGTATGGATGACCGAATGGATGTCATTAAATGCAGTGCTATCATATAAATGATACAGTAGATACTTGAACAAATGCTGATAGAGAGATTAACTCTGACTGGAAGAAAGGCATTTCATGGAGGTGAAGACATAAGACCTTGATCTTAAAAGAATTGTAGAGTTTAACAAAAGAAAATGTAAGAGAAATACGTAATGAACAGTGAAAATACTTGGCTTTTATTTATTGCTCAGGCTCATAGTGTTTTTGACTTTTATTTTATATATACTGTTAGTGTGAGATGAGGTAGACTATAGGCCTGTAGTATACTGGCAGGAGCACATTAAAAAGTGGGAGAGAAGTGAGTGGGTTTTAACAATTCAAGGCAAGTCCAGTGATAACTGAAGAATGATAGCTGCGAGTATAACATACAGAAAGAAGCATATAGTAGATTGACTTCCAGAATGGCAGATAGGGACCTTGGTAAACTCACTGTGCCTCTAAAACAATAAAAAATGTGTCATGACAACTAAAATCAACTGTTTTAGAACTCTAGCAGTTAACCAAAGCCACAGAACAAATGACATAGTCATTCTAAGAGAAAGTACCAAACTTCAGTAAGACAGCAGGCCTGTGCTTTATCTTCAGGCAACACATCAAATACAGCCAAGTCATTAAGGGAAATCTCTGACAAATCATTGATCATTTACTAAGTTATACTTGATACCAAAACCATGCAACAAATTCCCAACAAAAGAAAATTATAGACCAAATATCTCTTATGACTACAGATACAAAATTTCTCAATAAAATGCTAACACACCAAATCCAGTGATACTTAAAAGGATTATAAAATTTGGCCAAGTGAGAATATCCCCCAAATGCAGAACTTTTTGTACAATTCAACATATAAAAAATCAATCAATGTGGTACAGCATACTAACAAAAGAAAGCATAAAACACACATGCCATTTCAATATAGGTAAAAAAAAAAAATCATCTGACAGAATCTAACCTGTTTCCATTAATAAAATACTCCACAACCTGGAAGGAGAAAGTTATTCCTCTACATGATAAGGAAAGAATATCTACAAAAAAATGTGACTAATGCCAAAATTAATGAAGAAAGAAGGGATAGTTTCCTCTTAAAATCAGGAACAAGAATTCCCACCACAGCCACTTCTGTTCAACAATGTACTAAAGGGTCTACCCATAACAAATGGGAACTTATGTAAAACTTGATCTTTCTCTTCTTTAATACCTCTCCCAGTATCATGATACAGGACACTCCTACTTTGTACAAATAAAATATTTATATTTCTAATTTATTTTTAGTATTAATTCAATGTAATGGAAGCATAGTATTTGCCTTAAACATAATTACAATTGTTTTACATTTGTATTTACAATTACTACACAGGATTTTGAGATTATTTATATACTTTTATTCTTGGTTTGGTCAAATTATGTCTTGTGTGTTTTACTAAGAGACAACAAGATGTAAAATATGCTGGCCAATTATTTTTCTATTTTTCTAGGCCCAAAAGTATCACTAAGACTTAGTCTGCTTCAAAATTATATTCTTACATTCACAAGAGTCTTATGCTCTTTTATTCCTCTATATTTATCCTTCATCAGTCATTTTATGACACAATTTATTCTTCTTTCTTAGATTTACTTATTCCCATCTCCAATGATAATATAGTGATACTTTACTTGTGATTCAAAATATCTCTTTTGCATCTCAAGTGTTTCTTTTATTTTACCTTTTTCATCAAGCTTTATAAATTGATTAACTTGGTTCCAAATAAATGCCTTCAGTAAAAAGATTCTGATTCAATGTCTGTCTTAAACATCTTAAAAATTACTTATTAAAAATCAAAAACAGAAAGGATTTGATTATTATGACACTTGTCCTTATTTTAGTTTGGAATTTCTTATTTCTACAGTTAAAGAACATCCACCTAGATATATCTATTAGTATAATGCTGTAACATGTATTCCCCAGGCTTCTTGACAAGTCTATTATATGAGAAAAGTACAGAAAAAAAAGGAAATAATCTGTCTAAAGAATCAGTGTGGTATGATATTGAAGGTTATCTGTATACTTAAGTGTGATTTTTAGAATTTTCATTGAAAGGAAATGTCATAACCTATAGTCCATTCTTATCTGCTCTAATAAAAAAGGCAATGAATGTCACAATTCTTTGATATCTCTTATAAATTTTAAACATGTCGGAATTGCGTACTCTTATTCCTATAAATTTTCCATGAGGTAAGAAAACCAGAAATATCAGTCTAGGCAGCCATGATGCTATATTCTGGGGCCTTAAATTTTATTTTATGAGATGTGTTTTTCAAAATACACCTTTCCTTTTCTTACGGACATCTCTTTTGGAACTAGGTATTTTCTATATTTATTTTTGAAATTACATCATAAGTAGCTTGGTTGGCATGGTACCGTACAAATAAAAAGTAGCATTGTAGCAGCTAACTCCCACTTTGGCTTCTGTACACCCAGCTTCCGATAAGGACACCTCGAGGAAACCTCAAGGACACCTCAATGCTAGAGTTATTTTTGCATCAGCTTCTGTACCTCCTGCTTCTGCCACATAGGATAGGGCGTCCGGAGAGCTATAACCTTGCTCAGCCAATGACTGGAGCTCAGAATTTGGAGACTTCCTCCTCTGGGCCTGCGCACGTGAATAAAGGCTTGTGTTCCGCCATCTCCACCGCGTGTGAGTTCTTCCTCCTGTAACAGCATTGCCATTATTGTCATGATTATTATTATTTTAAGTTGATAGTTATAGTTTTTTAAGTTCATAAAACAGACATCTATTCATATAATCTTTCTGACCTGTGGTATCTAGATACATGGGAAAGAAGATATTTGATAAAACATAATACAAAGAAGGAAAAAATAACTTCCTAAATCTAAGCATAAAATGATATTAAATGTTATCTCTCAATTTAGGAATGAGTTTTACTGTGTCTTTGAGTAGGATGGTCATAATCTATAAGTCAGAGAAAAGGAAGGTCCACAAAAAGATAAATAGTATGTAAATTAATAAAGAAAATAATATTCTTGTAAAAATTTGAGGCTATTTCAACATAAAATATTTTTATTATATTTTAAGTTAAAGTATTGAATGAATGTTATTTATTTAAAAACTGATGCTGACAGAATAACAATGCAAATAATAAATCAATCTAATGATTATTATCTATCAATTTTTTGGTATAGACACTTTACTCTATATAATGGATATATTGACAAATATAGTTTGATTTAAACCAAATTATCCCAAATAGTTCACAAAATTTCTTATTATAGCAGGTAATGAATCAATATTATAAAGAAAGGCAACAAAGTAAATTATTTATTTACATGTTTGACAAATATTTACCACTAATCAGCAACCCACTTATCAATAAGTATGTTTGATTCTCAGAAAAAAATAATAAATGAGACTAAAGATATTCTCAAAAAGTTTGGAGTTCAGAAAAATGGAAATAATCACATTTCGTATATTTGAATACTGTATATTCTATTAATTTCTTTTCGTGATATTCAATAATTAGAAAGAGCAAGGGATTTATACTTTTTTTAAACTTCCTCTTCCATGTTGATGTGTACCCTGAAAACAAATTACTACAAGTTTGGAAAACAATGAGGACTCTTCCTACTTGCATTAGCAAATCTCCACTAAACCTGGTCCCACTGATTTCATTTTGATTTGACATCTGGAATGAATATGTCAGATTCCATGGTTGTTTTCTGGGTGACAACCCAAGAATAAATGTTAAGATTAGGTTAAGGCTCATAATGGTAGAATGGGGGTTGAGATTGGCTTAAGAATACTATCACTTCTGCTCTGACTGGTGTGGTTCCCTTGGGCATTGTCCTGGAGAGCAAAAGGTCGCAGGTTTAATTTAGTTAGGGCTGGTACCAGGGTTGGGGGTTCAGACCCTGCATGGAGTGTGTACACGAGGCAACCTGTCAATGTTTCTTTGTGGCATCAGTGTTTCTCTCCTCTCTCTCTTTCCCTTCTCCTCTCTCTAAAAATAAATAAATAAAATCTGTTAAAAAAGAATATTATCAATATATAGCAATCCTATCTTGTCAATCAAATTTACATGATCAACACAGATGATATCTTTTCTTCAAATTCTTACAGTTTGTAACTATTTGTTTAACCTCTTCTTGCCTGTTTTCATTCTTGCAGCTGAGTTCTTAAGTGCCTTGCAGGCAAAGTAATTTTTTTGTGTGTTTCCATACTCACCTTAATATCTAACATGGTGATGAGCAGCCCTTGATATTGTATGAAAACTTACCTAGTCACACTATCAGTGTCTAAATAAAAATTGTATTAAGTGTGAAAAGATTAAACATTTTCCAGGGATTTGTAGATTTTTGGAATTATGATAGAAGATATGATATATTGATAGAAAAGGTGAAGAAATGCACTTATTTTTATGCCCACAGGGTACTCAGTACCTTCTACATAGTGATACATGTTAAATTGAATTATTTACTCTGATAAGAACAAAAAAGATACATTTCACCTGCCTTTATTAAAAAATTTGCCTCTACCACATAAACCCAAGGGTGTAAGAACGCACAGTACTTAGAATTCTGCCCAATTCACATGGTGAGGAAGTAGGTTGGTGGGAAGAAATCACATTAAGCTTCTTTTAGTCCCCAGACATCAAAGGCTTATGCATTCCCTCCAAGGTCATTTTACTTCAGTGAATTGTGGCTTGCATATTCTGTTTCCCATCTTTTCACAGGGTGTTGTGAGAATTAATGAGATACTCAGCCCAATTCACATATTTCTCCACACCTCTGTGGATGTCCTCCACACCCCAAGGAGTACTTCATAGCATCTTTTCCTGGAATTTCAGTATGCTCAATTAAGAAAAATTTAATTAAAAATTTCTTTTAAAAATAACATCAAACTCCCCAATGCTTTCAAACTTACCAGTGTTCCTCTCTCTAAAACACATATTAATTAGGGATCCCAGCTACATTTGGTCTTTGGATGTCTTCAACTATTTAACCAAGCACTTCCCCCTTTAATTTAAAAAAAAAAAAATCAAATGTAACTGGGGGAAATGTTCTCCAAAATTAATATGCATCTTGCAGCCTATTCATTGCTTCGACACTTGGAGTTCTCATTGCAATTAACTGGAACTCTGCACACTGATGAAATGAGGCACTTGCAGAGGGGAATGCCAATCTGGCCCTTCACCTCTACTTTTCTGATTAATTTAAACTTAAATCATCAACAAGTAACTCTCAAGGATCAATGGATTTTTCAAGATAACTCTTTGGTGTTTTATAGATAGTTGAAGCTTCTCCCCCTTCCCAATATTTCCCTGTATACTTGAAAGGGAGAAGAAAGAGGGGGGGAAAAGAACGAAGGTAAGTATTTAAAGAAAGGAAATAACAGAGATGGGGACAAGTTGAAAAAGAAAGGAAACCAAGTGTTCATTTGAACCCTAAAGGATTGAATTACTTTGCCAATTTCTGAGTGAAATGGCTGTACATCCTTATAGGAGAGTGTATTGGTTCCTTAGTAAAAACAAAGCAAAACAAAACAAAACGTTGTTTTACTAGCAACAATTGCCTCTACTACAAACATCCTGTATGGCTTTGGGCAAATCACTTAACTTCTGCACTCCTCAGATTTCCCATTTACAAAGAGGAAACTAGAAAATCTCCAGGGTCTCTTCTAGCCCTAGTATCTATGTGTCTGTGTTACACTCCCATTTGTCAACACCAGAAACTCTCCCTGTGTCTCAGAAATTATATTTTCATTCTTCACATTGCCTTCTAAGTACATGCTCAGCGGGAGGGCTTGTGACATATCCAGTTTTTAGATCCACATTTCCTGGCTCAGGATAGGCCTTGACAAAAGTTGCCTGAACTATCACACGGAAACTGCAAAAAGAAATGCCATTAAACTAAAAAAGCTTTGTAAGGAAACTTTTTTTCCCAGAAAGTAAACATCTATCTTGCTAACAGTTTTAGCTCTTCTTTTTTAATTTTACATCCTGAAGAAGGTGAAAAATAAATGATAGGGAGAGATAACAAACAAGTATTATTGAAAAATAAAATCAAGCAAAGTAGAATGACCTGTATCACAAAGCCTGTGGGGAAAAAATGGCAATTTTATAAAAGGAAACTAGGCCACACTGGTCTCAAGCTACTATCCTGAACTGCAGAATACATGTATAGCCTGTGTTTAATGGCCCACAAGTGGCAAATTACAATTTTCCATTTCTTTTTATTTCTTCTTGGTAACTGGAAAGATCATATGACAGCATCAAAAATTACATTTGTGACTTCTAACAATAAGGGCCCAAAAGAAAGCAACTATTTTGAGGTTTAATGAAATATCCATGTGCAGTTTTAAGAAGAATGAGTTAATCACTAAACAGAGCTGTCAGATCAAATAACCAATTTAGTTGTTCTGCGCAGATGTTATCTCTTGGCATGTTAGGAGGAGATTTTCATACAAAATCATTCATCAGCATTAATCTTGGTTGCCATACTGGTCCACACTTCCAGATTCTTGCTATTAATTTTATAAGTGGCAGTTAATGCAAAGTAACTTAACTAAAAGAGGACTATGTCACCTTCTTTTCCTAACTCTCCAAGAGGTATGCTTTTTTTCCCTCCCATCTTCCCACTTATCACGTTCCTCAATTTCCTATATTCAAAATAGCTTCATCCTTTTCCTATAATCCTCTTACTTCTGTTTACCTTCTTCCTCCCACTAAACCAATTTATTTTCTACGTTACTCTTCTTATCTGGCATCCAATGCTCATGGATTTGATCTTAACAAATAATAGAGTCAGCTTTCCAGGTCTGGTTAAAGAATCATTCTCAATCTACTATTGGTTCCTATTGAATGCTATTTGGAAAGAAATTATATCTTAAAAAGATAATTTAAAGGACAAGCTAAATCATATTTTTGTATGAAGCCAAATAGTCACAATCTATACACATGATCATATTATATCAATTTAGCCTCCCCTAGAATCACTTTCTCTTAATTCAGCTACAATGTTTTGCCTTTACTTTTATCTAAAAACATTAGAAGTAAAAGTTATTGATAGCTGTATCAATCAAAATCCTCTAAAGACATAATTTTCTGTGAAAAAAAGAAAGGGAAAACATTTATTTTCCCTCACAAATTGCTATTCTTTTTTTCCTCTTTATTCTTTTTTTCCTCTTTGACAGCTAGGAAACCCAACATTAAATTTTACATTTACTTTTAGCAGCTGGTAACAAAACAATATAACCAGCTTAATTAAGCCTGAAATGAGAATGCAGTTTCAAATATTTCTATCTTCTACTATTTACCTTTATCATGGTTTTCAGATTCAGAAATGTGTGCTGTGTGTTTCGTATCCAAATTCTAGTGCAATTTCTAATATAGTTGTTTTGCAGAGATGTTACTCCCTGTCATGCCAAGAGGAGATTCTTATACAAAGTGATTCATCAGAATTAGCTGATATAAAACTTCCATGAGTTAATATATACTAGGTATAAAGTGACTGAACATTATAGAATTAATATGTACTTGGAGATATATAAGTTGTCATTTTACATGCTACTCATAAATGCAGACTCTGTTTCATCTTAAAAATATGCAATTAAGTTTGTAATGGTGAAATAATAGTTTTTACTTGAAATAAAATCACAAGAAAAGTCCAATATGATGAATTTCCAAATTGAATTTCCAATTTATGCTCTTAATATAAGTTTCACCATATTAAATTACATTAGAAATATATTTCAACAGGAACTGCATAGAGATGCTATAGATGAGCTTGAGATTGGTTGTGACAAATACCTTTATCAGCAACCCAGATAATGGTTATAATGAGACTAGTGCAGACTTCAGTTTTCTCCTTTTATATAGTCCACATACTTGCATATGAGGTATTTCTTCTAAATGGCCCATGTACTAGTGATCTAATGCCTTTAAAGTTGGCAAAAAAATAGTCTTCAAATGAGAAGCCTGCAGATGTTCTTTGTTCATCTTTTAAGTCTACATGAGTAATGGAAGGAAAAATGACTGACACTGGGAACCCTTATCCTGTTACTGTGAAGTGTTATTAACATCGTTACAACCAGAAGCTCCTTGGATCGTACACAACTTCTCCAACTGCACTAGATTGGATTGCCAGAAAATGAATGACCAGGGGACTCTCACGTTCTCTATTACAATGATTCATACGTCAATCTCATCTTGATTTCTTTAACCTTATTTAACAAATCTTGGTAAAATGCAGGCAGAGTGTCCACATCAATTACCAGGCTGTTTGTCTCATAGATAAAGAGTAGAGTTGTGGGAAAAGTAAATGAGGGTGAGAGGTTAATATGTAAGTTTCAGCCGTCCTAACAGTTTAGCAACCTATGCAGTCAGGCCACTTGCTGCTGGGCCGATATCAGAAGTATGTCTGGCATAGTTCACATTCATAGGCATGCCAAACCACACAAGACTTCAAGTGTTCTAAAAGAAGGAACATTGCAAATATTAAGGAATTACATAAAACAGTATATAGAAGAATTTTTTTAAAAGGCTACAGAAACTAAGTTTCTCTGCACCTTCTAGTTCCAGAGCTGTAGTATCTATGAGTAAGTGAGTAAAATACTGCAGGGACATTTATGATTTTTTTGTCATTCTATTTAAATTTAGCATTCTCACATTTCAGTTTATGTATATTTGTTATATAGTCCCTGTGACACATCTCACAAATATTTGTAACACAGTAGTGATTGCTGCACAGCTCTAGATATAGTTTAGAGGGGATGACTAGCATTTCTGAACATTTTTCAACTTCCAAAGGTGCAAATTGTTTATTAAACATCTCTTATCCCAAATCTTTCCTAACTAAATATCTATTATTACCCAAAAGCACAAGGCAAAGCAAGGAAGTCTATTAAGCTATGGGTACTTAGCTGGGAGTTTCCAGTTGGATATTCTTTCTGATTCAGGTTTCAAGAGTAGTATGAACAAAATATTTTTTTTCATATTGGAAGTGAGGAGTACAAGATGCCTAGATAAGGAATAAAAGATTTAATTTACTATATCTGCATTCATCATTTCTAACTTTTCATTAATATCAACAATATGATTTTTTCAGAATTCAGTAAATATTTTCTAGTTACCTACGTATCGAATTCTGGTCTTAGAATTAAATAGTATAACTACAGATTTTTCTTATGCCCTAGCATAAGCGGAACATATTCAGATTTGAATTTAACCAGGGTACATTAGTTTATATAGAATGTTAACCCTTCTAAATTTGGGGAAGAAAATAATACGAATTTTGCTCTACGCTCCATAAAGTCAGTCTGTTGAAGCCACTATCCTGGGAGGTCAGTGAGTTTGCTACCATGGCCATATAATTTTATGACTCTTAATAACATTTGTTGTATGCAAAGCATAGATAATGACAGAGGAAACCAAACCTTATGCTTCAGTGCATATACTATTTTTTTTGTGTGTGTGAGGTTCATAAAGAATAAAACAAAACATTGAAAGGCACAACTGTTGAAGTAGGTAATTAAAAATAAAATTCATACATTTAATTTTTAGTTGACCATCTGAAAATGATGAATCACAATCAGTTTTGCCATATTCTAATACCTCTTCATATTTGGAAAAATCAATGTGAAGAAATGCTACCTAAGGAGTGTGTTGGTCTTCACTAAAATTATACAAGAGACTCTTCTTTTTTGATATGCTCAGTCTAATCATTTTTTTTTTTTTGCTGATTCTTTATTTATCTAGCAAGGTTTACTCCAAAGTAAAAAACATCCCTAACATAGTACTGAAAATACAAAAATAAGTCAATATTAGATATAAATAATTTTATACTTTTTTCATTTGACTTTAAGAGAAAACTCGTTTATAAGAAAATTAGGATAAAAAATTTCAAGGATTTTTGAGACTTTGTTTATAGGAGACGGTTTTTAAGGTAATTTGTCAAGACCTTTTAGTATGACATGGGGACAAGTCTCCATTTATTCAGGATATACTTGCTTTAGAATAATTATATATAATAAACACTTGAGGTAGAATTTGTTTAAGTGGAAAGTTCCATTTTATATAGAATTAAGAGGCCCTTCATTTCAAAACTAGTAAGTGATAAAGCTAACCTTAGAAATCAGTTTCTCACTGTGGCTGGTGTGGCTCAGTGGAGTGCTGAGCTGTGAACCAAAGGGTTGCTGATTTGGTTCCAATCAGGGCACATGCCTAAGTCGCAGGCCAGGACCCAGTAGAGGGTGTGTGAGAGGCAACCATACATTGATGTTTCCCCTTTTCCATCCTTTCTCCTATCTCTAAAAAATAAATACATAAATAAAATCTTTTTAAAAAAGGAAATCAATTTCTAGGATAATTAAAAAGAATGTTGAAAATGAGATTGCTCTTCAAACGAATAAAATATTATTTTTCTTGTGTATGTCATATTTAAGATAAACAGTAAATTAAATTTATTTTCCACATTCTTTGTAAGTTCAAAAAAAAAAAAATGCAGCTGAAAGAAAAACGCTAACCTAGATCGCCCTAAGGTAAAATGTCCATCTTCTTGACACTTAAGGTTAAAAATGATGAGAAGTTAAAAAATGGTCTATGGAGAGTACTCATTTAAAAGAAAAAGAAAGAAGATTTGAACACTGCAAAGATTTAATTTATTGAATGTATTTTATTAATTACCTTCTTAAGATAATTAAAGCATTTGGATTTCAAAATAATTGGAATCATTGAAAATAAAAGATTTAACCTTGACAGTATTTTCAGTCTGCCTGCTAAATTTTAACTCAATGAGGAAAAGTATTCACTTAAAGTTTATAATGATACTTACAATCCTTTCTAGATTTATTATGTTCTTTATACTTAAATAAATTAACTATATATTTAATATGACCCTTTAGTTTGAGTTCAGTAACACCGACACAGAGTCACAATGGTCTTCCTTGTTTCAAAGTTAGGCAATGAGTCACCACAGAAACTGAAGGAAAATATTGGGTTGACCAAATAGACTATATGTTTATTTCCATAAAATAAAAAACACATTTTTCCTTTTCACCAATAACCTTATTGATTTGGATACTTTCAGTATATCAGTTCACTCCTGTAAGGTAGAATATTGATTATTCTCAATTAATGTTCAACTTGATTGCTATCAACTCCAGCTGGTCTACTCAACTGCGGGGCACTGTTCAGTGAGGAACCTCCAGCACAGAAGCTTCACAGACCACTTCTGACACATTTGATCAGCTACAGCAACTTCTCAATACACTGCACAAATCTTTTTTTTTCTTTTATTTCAGCTGTGTTTTTATATTTCTTGAAATAATAAAGCATAATATGCTAAAATATTGCATATTTTCTGTTATCTTCAAAATAAAATAGCTACACAAAAATCCACTAATTTTGATAAGTTGTTTTTTTTTTAATCCAGGCTGATATGACAGCTGTTATGGCACAATCTAACAAAGTTGCTTGAAGTTAAAGACAACTAAACTCTAGTAGACCCATCTTATAGAAAAACAAAAAATGAAACTTTTGGCCAAATATATTGTTTTAGGACCATGTGTTGGTTATTTTGCTTTGGTGGTGGTGTTACTGAAAAAAGTGGGCTTCAATTGCCCACCACCGAACACAGACATGTTCCAATGGCAAAGGTTGGTGGGGAAAGAAGTATTTATTAAAATGCACAATTTGGGAGAACAGAAGACTCCCCGAATCCAAGCCAATCTTTTCTTCAAAACACAGGAAAAAAATATCTATTCCCCAAAAGACTGAAACCCAAAACCATGCCAGAAACCCTACTCCATCCTGTGCCAGATCTACTCAAGGCTGCACTTGGAGAAGAAACTTGGAGTTTCTTCTCCCATTTAAAATACAGTCTTTTGGGGAACCGCAGGTGGCCATTGCATGAGCGTCCATGCAGCTCAGGTTCATTCCTTATCACCGTCAGGCCTTAGGATCCTTTCGGGAGTCTGTGCAAATGGCCATGCTGCCAGCTGCCAGCTGCCCCCGTCGCTTCCTGTGCCAGGGGTGTGGAGCCTGCCACCTGACCATATTGAGCCCATATCCCTGGGGCATGGCTCGGTGCACAAGACTTAGCCTTGGCAGGGGCCAGCCCTAAAAAGGTGGACAGGGTGGGAGATGAGGGCGCATGTTTCTCCCTTCCCTCCGTTTAAATCCCTGGTCCAAAATTCCATGCCGCTGGGGAAGTGTCCAGCACCCCCAGCCAATCCCATCCTTTCCCAGGCTAGACTGGCAGGTCAGCATCTCACCCTACAGCACCGTTAACGTTTATGGTACACGTGCTGCTGAGACCCCTCATTTCCCCTTCAATCAGGACCCAAATGGGGTATTAGCGTTTTTGCCTTTGTCCATCACTCTCTAACCTTGTGCAGACTTCCTGCAATGATTTCCTCTCCTGCCGCATCTCTCCCTGGGGGCAGGGAATCTGTCATCACTACCTACTTTGCCCAGGGAATGAGGCCTCTCCCTGGCTGCCTTGGTTCCCCACCCCTCTGCTCAGAGAGCCGCACTGGTAGCAGTACGGTTAGGGCTAAAGAGATAGATTTAATATATAATAAACAGTTATTATATTTCCTTCTTGGAAATAAAATGATTTCTATTGTCTTTAAAACATGAAAATTAGAACAAAATTTACAATGTAAAAATATGAAAATTAAGTGGTAAATTGTAGAATTATGAGGTTACTAGAAGTTTGAATGTTTATGAAGTACACCTTTTCTTTTACATATTCAAACATAAAAAACAAGAAAAATTTTAGATGAAATACTTGATGCCTCAAAATATCAGTCACTCAGTGTTAGATCTTGATATACTTTATATCAGAAACAATTGAGGTTTTTTTTGACATAAGAAACATTCAAAGTTGTACAGAATTTTTATGAGTGTATTCAAGCCAAAATTGATGACAATTGCCAGGAAACAAGAACTCAGATCCTTTAAAGACTAACAGATTTGCAGTTTCATAGGTATTTAAAATTGAGGAGGGAACATGAGGAAGATTACACGAAGGTGCAAGAAAGCAAGGCAGGTATTAACCTAGAGGATAGTTAAAATTATGTACTCTCTTGAGGGTGTTTATAACTTCTAGGGCCATTGATTCTGTGTTTTCAAAGGTTTGTTAACTTAGATACCCAAGAACACTGACAGGGCTGGATCTACAACCTTTCACAAGAATTTGTAGGCTGGAGGCTTGTCTTTCCACCATGACCTGCCCAGTTAGGAATTTGTGGTTTATCACAGCACCCCTTTTTTATCCACAAGTTTGTGTTAAAACAATTATTTCATTTTCTAAAATAATCCTCAATTAGTTTCATGGAATGTCATGGTCAAATTTGTTCTCAGGCCATTTTGTGACCAGTTTTGTAGATAACCAATAGATTCTATTTTTGAAATCAAGATAAAGTGGTATTGTTTGTAAAAGTAGTGTTCTAATAATGAAATAAAGCAAAACCGAACTTACTCAGTTTTAAGTTCTGTTTCTTAAACCTAGTTTGAAGTTTTTACTTTATAAATTCCCAGCTCTGGTGCATTAACAAGTAAATTACTACTTTTAATATTTCTTGGGTAGAAAATGAGAATAATTATATCTACTCATTCATATCATGTATTGTTATGAAAATCAGGCCAAATTAATTCTCATAAAAGTTTTTTAAGAATTCACAGTATAAATTTTATTTTTTATTGAAAGATAAAAATGAACTTTAATAAAAAATATAGAGAAACATGTTTATAAATAATTCTCTGTATGAGAGAAACTACACAAAAAAATGAGAAAACAACAGAAAAATATATAGCAGAGAAACTGAAGTACTGAATGGATATTATAACCAACCACTCTTATTTTTTATAGTTTTCAATTCATTTCTATCTTTTTCTTATTCCAGTTCTAAATAGATAGTTGTTTTTTTAAAGACAGTCTGAAGAAAGTTTCTTCAAATCGGTCCTCTGCTGTTTCTCAAAGACATTCCTCCGTTAAAAATAAATATATAAAGAAAGCACTTTGATCCTTCCTCCTGGTTTCTTCACCTTCAATTACTTGCTTTGACTTGTTTGTTCTTCTGGGGGATCTCTATCATAAAATGATTTGAAGCAAGATAGGTAAATAGTGCTTATATCCTCAAAGACACATGTTATCAGAGTTTCTGGACAAGCTTGAGACTTAGAATATGTACTACAAAACTTTGCCATTCAAAAAGGAGTTTGGATTGAGGGTGAAAGGTGGGGTGGGCGGGGCAGAGGAAAGTGATGGTGGGTAAATGGAGACAACTGTACTTGAACAACAATTAAAAAAGAGTTTCAGTCAAATAAAGTTTTAACTTTACAGTGCAAGTTTTAATACTATGACTTTTATTTTAATACATTAGTTATACTAAAAATATTTTAATGCTTTATAATTTATTTTAAAATACATGAAAACAAACTTAAATATTTTAATACATTGTAATGATTTACTGTTTCAATTTCATGTTCCCTGGGAATAAAGTACCTAATGCATTGGCTAGATTGATTTGCTAGACTCTCCTTTTTAGTATTCTGGGGAAAATCAGCTAACCATTTCATAAACCTATGTTTTATAGGTAAAAATCAATCATATTTATAGCCATAAAGCCCAGAAAGTTTGATACTAACTACATTTTTATCTATCTATTTTTAATAGCTGTATTGAGGTATAATTTCCTTACCATAAAATTTATTCATTCTAAGTATACTATTCAGTGACTTTTAGTAAATTTAGAGTTGTGCAACCATCAACACCATACAAATTTAGAACATTTCCATAACCTCAAAAAAGGTCCATTATGCCAATTTGTAATTACAATTCTCACCTCCAGCCCCAAGCAACCACTAATTTACCTTCCATATTTATAGGGTGTTTTTGGTGAACATTTTATGTAAATGGCATCATATAATATATGATTTCTGACATGTGGCTTTTTCACTTGGCATGATGCTTTTAAGTTCAGCTATGTTATATTCTCGATATTGATAGATGACTTGTGTGGACCACTGGAAGCAGGCTGAGGGTGGGAACTAAGAGGCTCTGCCTAGTGAGATGGAGCTAGCAGTAAAGGAATGAAACATGGGAATGACTTGTGCACTGAGCCACGCCTATCACAATGGAATTTGGAGGCTCAGGGTACTAATGGCATGGTGGGTAGCCAGACAATAACTTCATGAGCCACCCAGGGCCATGGCAAGGATATTGAGTTTTGCACAACTTCTGCAGTGCTATGGGGCCACGTTGAATCAAGCTCCTGCCTCCTATGGAGGTACTGCTCCTGGCTGCAGATGCCCTGTCCCTCCCACTGTGGTTGTCCCTAGCCCTGACCTCTCAGGCACTGAGAAGCGATATAGGGTTTCTGGGGTTCCTTTACTTAGGCCTTTTGTTCAGTTTCTCTCTGCTGGTGGATCAGAGTGTGCCCAACTCACTTCATACCAGGACTAGGGTATGGGAGGTGCAGAGATGATGGAGTGCCATGGGAGTCTCCCCTGCCCCTGGGGCAAGATGGCAGCACGAGGAGCCCTCCTACCTTCTTCCAGTACCAGGCTGGAAGTGGGACCAGTGGAATGCAGGCACCCATGCAAGAGAAATTAAAATGGTACATGAGGAGGTGCAGGACCAAAGAAGCCTGGCAGTCTAGCCAGGGCAAAGCAAGGAATTGGTTGGGAGGTGAACCAACCCAAAGCATATGAACGTTTAGGAAGTTAATGATCATTCTCAGAAAGTACCTGGTCCACAATCTCTCTCTCTCTCTCTCTCGTTTGTAGCTTGTTGCTCAGGACCTGTATTGGATGGTACACTGGCCTGCCCTCCCCTGGTGGTACCAGCTTAACATGCAGCCAGGAGGAGTGGGCATGAAGCCAGACAGCAATTGAGAGCAAACCATACTGTCTAGATGGCTTCTTACAAGCTGCCTCAGGCTCTAAGGGATGGTACTCTAAAATGGAGCAGAAATTCTGGGCACTGCCTTTTGTTTGGCCTTGCTGAGGATGGCTTGGTTCTATCTGGGTTCTGTGGAGGACATGAAGCTTGCGATGGAGAGTTCCCCATTCTCCCAGATCATTCAGCATCGAATAAAGCTTCTTTCCTTTCTCACCAGCCTCTGCCTCGAGAGTCTGCCTTTTGGTGGCAACAGGCAGCAGAATCCCATTTTTGTCTTGTAACCTACTTTTTTAATTGATTATTAAGATTCAATTGTATGAATACGCCTCACTTTGGTTTTATTTGTTGCTGGAAATTTTCATAGCTTATGTTTTTTGACTATTGGAAATAATCTTCCTATTAACATCACATACATGTCTTGTGTGGACATGTTTTCATTTTTATTAACTTTTTAAGAATTTATCAATTTTTCCCAAAGTGACTATTATTTTGCATTTCCATTAGCAGTGTGTGAGGTTTTAATTTCACTCCCATGTCACAAACACTTGTTATTATGTATCTTTTTGAATATACACATTCTAGTGGGTGTGAAGCAGTATCTCCTTTTGGTTTAAATTGTCTTTCACAGTGTGTAATGTGAAACATCATATTGTGTTTATCCTTTATGAATATTTGTTAAAATAATTTCTTCAGTAGAACTGTTTTTTGTTTGTCTTTTTATTATTTAATAATAAGATTTAAAAAATATTCTGGCTACAATTCCTCTTTCAAATATGTGATTTGAAAATATTCTCTCCCAATGTGAGATTTGTTTTTTCTTAATGGTGTCCTGTGAAGTGCAAATAATTTTTGTCTACTATTTTACTATTTATTTTTATATATTTGATAAAATAAAGAAATTTATTTAAAAAGTTAAAAATATTTAGCATGATTATAGCCAAATATAAAGGAAAATTAATAAATAAGTCAAACACTGGCTACAATTCATGAACTAACATTTAGAATAAATCACACTGCAAATGGTGAATGAACAAATAGAAAAATATCCAATCTCATTAATATTCAAATAAATCTAAATGCAACTCATGATTTTTCTTTATAAAATCTCTAAAACAAAAGGATGAATCACAGTACCTCTTAAAGTAGTTTAAGAAGAGGTCAGCTGATAACATCTATTTCCTCCCCTACATTCTGAGCCATTTGACAAGATTTAAAAGTCCACACAAAAAAAGAACAACCTCCCCTTTATTACTGATAAATAATTAGCTGGTGAAAATATTGTGGTATAAGAATCAAAATGGTCACCCCTTCCGTCTGTTTAGTCCTTGACACAGCCCATGGTAAGGTAATTTTGCCTTTTTAGACCACAAACCCTTCCCAGTTTGCTTTCTCTCACTCACCCATATGGAGAGAAAAAGAGAACACAGGAAAGACAATTTTCAGATGAATTATCAGAAAAAGAATTTATTGTAGGAATTAACTATTCCCCAACTGCAGAAAGATCTGAGATGAATATCTGAAAGGGAGAGTTGTATTATCAGTGAAGTTACCAGCCTTCTTATCTGAGAAGGCCAATGTGTCCAAAAAGCAATATGGTACTGTTAAGAATGCTGGGGAAGAAGTTTCTGGTAAACTGTTTCTTCTGTGATTCTGTAGTTAAGTATCCTCTGACGGGTGTGATGACTCTCTTGGTCAGCAGTTTAGGAAAAGAGTTGGGCATGAAGCAGAGGGAAGTTAATAGCAACCTAGACCCTTTCAATACCTCTGTGGTCCTTGTCATTGCCTTTAACTAACAGGATTTCAAGCAATGGTTTCTGATATATATTTTTTAAATGTTACACAAAGTCTCTGTTGGACAGCTCTAATCTGGACCCATATAGGAAAGGGGGTTCTGGGAACTGTAATTCTAATTTAACTCATTGATAGTGCAACCCATCAATGGACAGTATATCCCCTTCCCTCACATTAACTTCTGCTTATCAAGAAAGAAAGCCAGTTATAAAAACGCTCATGAAACATACATAAGAAATATAGTCAATAATATTGTAATAACTATGTATAATGTCAGGTAGGTAATAGATTTGTCAGGCTGATCTCTTTGTAAGTTATATATGTCTAATCATGATGGTGTACACCTAAAACTAATATTGTGTTTAACTGTAATGGAACTTTTTTTTTTAATTTAAAAAGAAAAAAAGACCAGTGATTTTTAGCACTAAACTATTAATTTATTTCTCTCTAGGATGGTGTCGTGGTTTGTCAAGGGGTTCAGGATGTTGATAGAAAATTATTATTAATAGACATAAAGACTGAGCAAGAGCGCTTCTCCTTGCCTATTTCCAGTATTGTTGAGGATATTTAACAGGTATATATATCCTCATATGTTATTGGGTTAATATGTTAATACATTTTTGGAAGGTAACTTGAAAATATATTTTTAAAAGTTCAGTATAAAAATGTTCTCCCATACACTATTTCCAATCACAAGAAAGCACCCAAAAGAAGTAATTGGAAAAATGTGTAATGATATATTTATAAATATATTTTCTGCACCCATGTTTATAATAGGATAAATTTGTAAAACAACCTCAAACTCATTCAACATGGAATTGTTTTTTAAAATTATGGCACTAACATCATTGTTATTAAACTTAATCCTAAAATATGTAACTATATCTAAGAAGAATATGTTTTGAAAATGACAAATAATGTGAATATATTAATAGGGTTACTTATAGGTGGCAGGAATTCAGTGAGTACTATTTTTCATATTGTTAACTACTATTTAAATGTTCAATATCCATTCCATTTAAAAATAGAGTAATATTTTTAATTTTTAAGAGTAAACTACTTTTTCTAATACACTAACCAGTGAAAACTATAGTTATTTAAATATATATTGTGAACAAGTTTAAGTGTTTTATTTTTAAGGAAATTAAATTTATTTTGGATGACTGCAGTGAAAAACACCAGGTCAAAGACTCTTAACAATTTTGTGTTGTTCTGAAATTTTTTGAATATACACTTGAAAAATGTGAGTGCATTTATACCTTCTCAAGTTTTAATGAAATTGAAAATAGTATTATTTCTTTAAGACTGGTGAAATGGTTTCAGAATAATCTTTTTCCTAAAACAGTTTATGGCATTTAATGGGAGCATCAGAAACACTTTTACTTCTTTTCCATAATGACTGCAAGAAGGTAGAGCTTATTGTTGCTATTCTAGTCTTTATTTTTTCCTTTGGCTTTGATTCTAAGGACAGAGCACCCTTTTCTTCTCGCTACAGATATGACTCTGCATAAATCTTTTAGGAAAGCTCTCATTGCAGGAAATGATATCGTGAAAAAAAGTCTTCCTCTTTTCTATATAATTTTTTTTCTCAGTGAGCTTGTGGTTTGACCCTGAGTTTTATTATGAATCCCAGTTGCCAACTGACTTTCTTTTGTGAATTAGAATCCCTGGCTTCTTGCATTGTTAGAGGCATAGGCATTTAAACTGTAAGAGCACCCTTACAGAAGCACCCCTTCCATACTCCTCTGTCTTTTTGCAGCTCTTTTCTAGTAAATAAAAGGGATTTTAGAGTAGAAGCTAAAAGTCAGATTTGTGGACAAACATTCTCTTTGAAAGTCTGATTAAAGGTCAGACTATCTGATTTACATTGGTTAAATGCCGTAAAGACACAAGCACATTAGCTAGTAAGAGAGATGAATGTCTATGGAACTAAGCTTTATATTAACTTACACATAAAGTGAATGAACAACAATACACATTCTGTAGTAATCTACAAAGTGATGCACATTTTAATGACAGTAGTGTGGCTTAGGGTTGTGACCACACTTTCTGAAGCCAGACTTCCATAGCAGTGACATTCAGCTCTGCTGTGTATCTTTAGACAAGTTTTAAGCCCCTCTGCGACACAGTTTCCATTTGTGAAGCAAGGATAGTGATAATGGTTACCACATAGAATAGTTATAAAGATACAAAGAGTTAACACTTGTCAAATATTTAGAAAAGTGTCTGCTGCTACTCCTACTATATACTATATAATGATATTTAATTAGAATACTTTTATAAAGAGAACAGGAGAATCATTGGAATGGGTTAGTATTATTCCTCCAATGCTAGGGTGCTTAATGATTTGGTGCTGTGTGTACATAACGCTCTTTTGCATAATAACACAAGGGCAGGAAGAAGTAGGTTAACAGTTGCATTGTGACACTCTTTTGAGTCAATAAAGCTATTATAATAATAATAATCTGCATGTTTTTTCATACAAACAATTATAAACCTAATTTTGCCCATCCCTGTACAATAACTACAAAAAATTTTAAGGACTTAAACTACGAGATAGATTTTGTACTCAAACATTTTATATGTATCCTCACCCCCCCAAAGATTAAATATATATATGAGTGAACTGAGGCTCAGAAAGTTTGCACATGGTCAGTTAATGTGCGATAGAGCCCATCTCTTTGATGTTAAAGTCTTCGCTTAAAAATTGTGTTGTGTGCTTTCAGAACTAAAGTTGAAGGTCAAAGACAAATGTTCACACTTATTTAGTTTCTCTAAACCTTTGTTTATAAATTATTTAAAAACTTAAAATCAAACCTTGTTATCTCCCTTTTTCAGATAAATAATTTATATGCTATTTATAATCCACTTTTTAAAAATACATTTCCTGAATTGACTCTAGGTAGCCTTATCTTTAATCAATTAAAATAAATGAGATTCTTAAGTTTTTGTAGGGTGTATTTTGTATAAACTTTAATCATAACTAATAAGATCTAAACTACCCAGAGTTATCATTCAAGGATGTGACCAAGGTCCAATTCACCAACATTATTACAAAGTCACATATGATCACTTTCCCAATAAGGTAAAATCCAGACAGAATATGTTGCCTTAGGGATTTGCAATTTTAAATAAATGTATCTGTCTTTATTTTGCAGCTCAGAGTTAATATTGTGTTAAATCTTTTTTTTTCCTTGGAACTCTGTGAATTAAAGCCATCTAAATTTCATTTTTTTCCCAGACTCTGTTGGTTCTGTGGAGGATTGAAACTGAAAATTTTTAATTTGTCTAAGTAAAAGAATATAGGTGAACAATGACTGATGGAAGGAATGAGATTGTATAAACAAAGATTTTTATTTACTTTATTACACTCCCCTTCATCTGTGTTTTCTCTCCAGGTCCACCCACTCTGGAATTGCTATCATCAATAAATAACAAACAACAGATGTTAGTGAAGATGTGAAGCAAAGGGAATATTCATGCACTGTTGGTGGAAATGCAGATTGGTGTAGCCACTAAGAAAAACTGTATGGAGAATCCTCAAAAAATTAAAAGTAGAACTGCCTTATGACCCCACAATTCCACTTCTAGGTATATGTCTGAAGAGACCCAAAACACTAATTTGAAAGAATATGTCCCTCCTCTTTTTACTGCAGTGTTATGTACAATAGCCAAGGTGTGGAAGCAACCCAAATGCCCATCAATAGATGAGTGGATAAAAAAGTTTCGCTACATATGTACAGCGGAATATTCCTTGGCCACAAGAAAGAATAAAATCTTACCATTTACTACAGTATGGATGGACCTAGAAGGTAGTATTTTAAGTGAAATCAGTCAGAGATAAGTAAATACCATATGATTTTACTCATATGTGGAATAAAGAACAAAACAAATGAATGAATAAACAAAATAGAAACAGACTCATTGATACAGAGAGAAGACTAATGGTTTCTGGGGGAAGGGAGTGAGGGGACTGAGCAATAAAGGTGAAGGGATTAAAAAGTACAAATGGGTAGTTACAGTCGCAGGGACGAAAAACACAGAATAAAGAATATACTCAATAGCATTGCAATAACTATCTATGGTGCCAGGTGGGTGCTAGAAATATCAGGGGAAACACTTTGTAAAGTATGTGATTGTCTAACCACTCACTATGCTGTACACCTGAGATCAATACAAAACAATAATGAATATAAACTGTAATTAAAAATAAAATTTTAAAAAATCCCTGCTCTGGGGAGCAGTCATCACTATAGTTTCATGAATTGCAAAGAGGCATTTTTTTCTCAAGAAACTTTAATGCCCTTGGGCAACAAAAGCTTCTTCATAGTACATATCCAAATCTAAACCACTCTGATGTAATGGCACTCGCTACAGGGGTCAATTGTCCAGCCAAACATGCAATCCTATTCCTGTCTCACAGTCACCATGTCTAATTACTCCTAAATAAGGGTGGGTAAACACTAAGTGGTACAAATGAAATACAACTAGTGGTTTGAATTAAGAAATAGTGATATTTTAAAGTATGCAAAGATAAATTTTAGCATTTTTACTTTCCAAATTGTCTTGAAACTGTCAGCTAGTCTGTTTTACCCCACTTAATGCTACATATTAATTTAATTCACAGATCTCAGGATTATAAAGGGTACTTTTTATTGAGTTTATTGTGGTGGCATTGGTTAATAAAGTTATACGGATTTCAGAAGGGTTCTAATATTATTGTTACATTCACGTATAAGTTACACTCTAAAAGCACATGGTTAATAGGATTAAATAACATTGAATTATTTGCAAACTTTCCATTATCTTTTAATTTAGTGAGATGGATATTTAGAATGCAAATATATTAGTTTCCAAGAGCTACCACAACAGCATACAATAAAATGTGTGGCTTAAAATGATAGAAATTTGTCTCTCAGATCTGGAGGCTCATAGTCCAAATTTGAAGTTTTCTCTAGAGTCCTGCTCGCTCTGACATCTATACGGGAGGATCCTTATTTGCTTTTCCCTGGCTTCTGGCATTGTTGCTGGAAATCTTCAGTGTTCCTTGGCTTGCAGCTGCAACTCTTCTGTCCTGCCTCTATCATCAAATGTCATTCTCCCCATGGGTCTGTGTCTTAGAGTCCCTTCTCCTCTACTTACAAGGACAATAGTCTGTTGGATTAGAGCCCACACTAGTCCAGTATAACTGCGTCTTAACTTGATTACATCTGTTAAGACCCTATTTCTAAATAAGATCAAATTCTGAGATACTGGGAGTTAGGAAATCAATATATCTTTTGGGGAAACATAAGTTTAATCTATAACAGGAGGGAAAAGCCACTGTGATACAGGGGTCTGTCTCAGAGCTGACACTTCAACAGTGTCACATTGGACAAAAGCATCTATCCTTTCTGGGAATCTTCTATGTAAAATGATGACTTGGACAGAAAATGTAAGGTTATTTCTGTCTCTGACCCGCTTGCTGTCCATGAGTCTCAAACCCGTTTATCCCCTGCTTCCATACAAAAGGCTTTCTAGGGAGGGACTAAGACATAGTTTGACAATTACATTGTACTATACTCACCATTGGTTTCTGCATAAATGTTTACATGTCAAACAAACATGTTCAATTAAGAGCATGTAAATTGGAACAATTTTATAGATATTATGACTTTAGACTTGGGCATATTTCTATAGATTGGCTGATCATTTGGACCACCCCCTGCCTTTACGTAGAATATTGTCATTATTTTAATTTTAAATAAGGTTATCATGCAATTATTACCTCAAGAAGTTACATAGCTATGAATGTATCAAAAATTTGATGTTAATTTGGTAAAAGTAACTGTTAATTTTATACTATCTTTAATATCTACACCTAAAATCATACAATTAATTTTTCAGGTTAAAACTTAGTGTATTTGAAATTAACAAAAAATCATTAGGGCAATAAATTTTGTTCCAGTTAAACACATAAGGATGCACAGAGAAAACCCAGGCTTCCTTTGATAGCCCAGAAATACCAATAATCAGTCATTTTGTATTAAACCTGCCATGTTAGCAGTACTTGGTGCTATCTCTACGTTAGATGTTTTGTATTCCAACTTTAAGCTAACTTTCTGGGCTTTCGCTCCAGTTACATTCAATATTTCAGGAAGTTTCTTGCTGAATATTTCTTACTTGTTTGATGAAACTTGATCCATCTGTCTGACCTTGTTTTAGAAGTAGTTGCTTAAAAGCCATGAGTTCTTCCGTTTTTCACTAGAAAATCTTTCTTTGATGAAACCAAGTTAAATTCTCTTCCTCGGGGACTGCATTCTTTGTGCTGAGGCAAGCCCCCAGGCAAAATTGTGTTCATTGTCTAGGGTAGTCTACTGGGGACACGTGGGCCTCCTACAGTGTGGCGGAGGCCACTTCCGGCTCTGGCCAGCTCACTGTGCTCTCCTCTCAGCCTTTTCTGAGGCCCCTGGGCTGCATTTAGTTTCCTCTCCTGTGCAAACCTGGAGTTGCCCACTGTGCCTGTAGGCATTACCCTCAGTACTTGGTTGGAGCCTAGAATGCTGTCTCCTTTTATTGACATCTCTTTTTGGTTTACAATGTGTAAGAGTTTTGTTAATATGGCACCTGCAATGACTCTATCATCTATCATCTATCGATCATATATATGGTATATATAATAAAAATTGATATATATGTATATGTATAACAAAACTTTTTTAAAGATTTAATTTATTTTTAATTGTTGTTCTTGTGTAGTTTTCTGTCCTTTGCTCCCATTCCAGCCCACCGCCCCAGCCCTCCCCACCCCTTCCCATTTCCACCCCTGCTAGTTTTTGTCCATGTGTCCTTTATACTTGTTGCTCCAAATGCTTCCCCTTTCCCCCTGAAATTCCCTCCCCTCTCCCCTCTGGGGACTATCAACCCCTTCTCAATTTCAGTGTCTTTGGTTATATTGTGCTTGTTTGTTTGTTTTTTTTTTTGATAGGTTCCTGTTAAAGGTGAGATCATATGGTATTTGTCTCACTGCCTGGCTTATCTCACTTAGCATAATGCTCTCCAGTTCCATCCATGCTGTTGCAAAGGGTAGGAGCTCCTTCTTTCTTTCTGCTGCATAGAATTCCATTGTGTAAATGTACCAAAGTTTCTTGATCCATTCATTTTCTTGATGGGCACCTAGGTTGCTTCCAACACTTGGCTATTGTAAATTGTGCTGCTATGAACATTGGGGTGCATAGATTCTTTTGGATTGGTGTTTCAGGGTTCTTAGGATATAATCCTAGCAGTGGAATTGTTGGGTCAAAAGGTAGATCCATTTTTAGTTTTCTTAGAAAATTCCATACTGCTTTCCATAGTGGTTGTACCAGTCTGCAATCCCACCAACAGTGCACTAGGGTCCCCTTTTCTCCACAACCTCTCCAACACTTGTTGTTTGTTGCTTTGTTTGTGATGGCCATTCTGACTGGTGTGAAGTGGTATCTCATTGTGGTTTTATTTTGCATCTCTCTGATACCTATGGATATTGAGCATCTTTTCATGTGTCTCTGGATCCTGTGTATGTCCTCCTTGGAGAAGTGCCTGTTCAAGTTCTTTGCCCATTTTTTAATTGGGTTGCTTGTCTTCTTAGAGTGGAGTCATGTAAGTTCTTTATATATTTTGGAGATTAAACCCTTGTCTGAGGTGTCATTGGCAAATATGTTTTCTCATATAGCTGGTTCTCTTTTTATATTAATACTTTTTTCTGTAGCCATGCAGAAGCTTTTTAATTTGATGAAATCCTATTGGTTTATTCTTTCATGTATGTCCCTTGCTTTAGAGGACATATCAGTAAAAATGTTACTGCGTGAAATGTCTGAGATTTCCCTGCCTACATTCTCCTCTAAGACTTTAATGGTTTCACGACTTATATTTAAATCTTTTATCCACTTTGAGTTTATTTTTGTGTATGGTGTAAGCTGGTGCTCGAGTTTCATTTTTTTGCACATAGCTGTCCAGTTCTCCCAACGTCACTTGTTGAGGAGGCTACTTTTACTCCATTTTATTATAACAAAACTTTAAAACTACTGTCCTGCTATTATGATTGACTTTGGTTAGAAGCAGAAGCATCTGATCCACTTTCTGCTAAATTCTGCAATAGGGGTCAAATTTTCTTCTTTTATCCGACTATATTACAATTTGCTGGTGAAAGAGGGTTTGAGATTTCAATTAAGGTTAAGTGATGATTAAACTTTAATTGGCTCTCACACTGACATAGTTAATATAGGAGAAAATGCAACACATTTACTATTGAGGCATAAGCAAGCAGTGAGTGAAAATATTTTTCAGATAAAGGATTATCATTTCTGTATCCCCAAAGCTAATAAATTTATTAATTATTCTAGCAACTGCTGTTATGAAACAGTACCCTAAACACAACCACACTTGGCCCTTGCCCTTCTTCCCAGAATTCTACACTTTCATGCATGAAGAAATTAAAAATATACCTGAGATATACTTTTTTATATTTGAATGACCACTAAGTTATACAGCATATCTCTTGAAGTTGTTGAGCCATATACAGGAGACAAGGGAAACCAATTGGTTTTTACTTCTTTCTTTCTCTTTCTTTTTTTTGTGTGTGTTTTTATATAGATTTCAAGTATTGCAATATAAATTTCATACTAATTATGCCTCATATGTAAATTATCTGTCAAACCTTGGGAATGTCATTTAAACCTTTTTGTCTTAGTTTCATCATTTATAAAATTGTAGGAGAAATTGGATAACAACAAATGATCTTACAGTTTTTAAATAGTACATCATGTATTCTAAACTCACTTGAGGATTAAGCTTTATAGTTATTACTCACAGAACATTTCTTCCATTATGAAATAGAGCCAGAGAGAAGCCAAGTTAAAAATTCTTGGGGAACTGATAGCAACTTTTCTAATGTTTTGCATTTTCATCTTGAACCCTCTAACACGTCTTTCTCAATTATTCACTCAGAATTTTGTCCATTTCTAAACCTTGCCTACAATGCCAGAACCCACCTCTTACGTTTAAAAGCAGTTAACAGCAGGCCTTGTTCTGTGGCTTTCTAGTTTCGTTACTTTGGACAAGGTACTAAATCTTTTGACTCCCAGCTTCCTTGGAAAGATGAAAATTGTAGCTGATATATATAGGAGACTACAGGAATGAGAGTGGGAAGAAATATCATAATTTTAAGTGCATGTAAGTCAGAAAGTATACAAAATATATTATTTGGTATATTACTAGTATCATTTCTTTAGTGGCTAAAAATAAAACTATAGAATGAAGCATGAATGTGGTTACATAAATTACATATTCCATGAAAGATTCTGAAATTCTTAAGTAACAATGAAGTAGCTTCCACCTTTCAATTTGCTATGTTTTTGAAGTAAAAATAATCATTTAAAATACAATGATATAATTTCACCAACATACTTATATATCTATATTGATATTAATAGCTACATAAATATGTATGTAAAGAATACTTTAGGTGGATATACCACAAAAATGTAATAGTAGCTATCTATAGTATATTAAATTATTTCAATTTTAAAATGTTATTTTTTTCTAAATAAACTATACTAATTTCATAATAAAAAGAAATTCACAATTAGAACATAAAACCATGCCTAAAACAACGAATGTAACAAAAATGCCTTCTGGTAAATGGCAGTCATTTGAGAGTTCTGAAGAATTAATACTTTAAAAAATAAAGCCAATATAAACAAATTATTTTAATGAGAAGAACATTTGTTTAGATTATATATATATTTGACAACTGCTCCCTTTTCTTTCAACTTTACAGTTGAGGGAAGGAACCAAGCCTTAACAGTTATTAATTATTAGAATATTTACAGTATATTTAAGAATGATGCATAGCCATGTCTTCTGAAAATGCATGGATCCTACCCAAATCACATGGAAATGAGTGCTCATTTATATATAAGGAAAGAGCATTTAATTACATCATTAGTATTGCCATTTTTAACAACACCATAACTCTGAAGCAGCCATCATAATTATTGTCATAGGATGGGAGGTTGTGGGAGGGCAAGAACATTTTTATAGATTAATAATCTCTTGAGGTTGTGTAGTACCAAATGTGCTTCTTCTCTATTGGAGACAGGGGGAGGAGAGGGAGCAGTGTCTGATTAAATCTGAGAAGCCTGGGTTTCCGGATGAAGATCTTAACAAGGAAATGAGATTGAGCAGCTTTAAAACTCATCCAGTTCAAATGCAGTAAATATTGCTTGGTGGCAGTAAAATCTTAATTAGTATTTCCATCCTGTTTAATAATGCCAGTGGTTTAAAGACACTGAAATAGTGATTTTACTACTCCTAAAATGTTATTTTTAACTCTGCTTTTAATTCCATATTTTCAGAGGAGGGACATCTATAAACCACCTACGTCTTTTTATATTTGCCATGGCCATATATCTATCTGCTTATTTTTTTAATTTCCTACTTAAAATTTATTATGTTAAATATACTATAAGAAGCTATTTTTCTCAGGTCAGGTAAAAAATCTCAGTTTTTATTATAACAGAGATGTTTCTGCAAAAAGGCTAAACTCAAGAGTGAATTATGTCTGTACTATTTATTTTTAGAGACATCAATACTATTTCCAGAATTATTTCTACAATAATTATGATGTATGCAATATAAAGCCATGAACAACTCTTCTAAAACTGAGGCTGATATTTTCTCAAATTTACTCTTAAATTTCTAACAGAATTTGGAGTCATTCATTAAATATTTATTTAGAAAATGTAAATATGTTGAGAAAGATACAAAAGAGGTTTAGACATGGATTTTATCCTCAGGGGACTTCTAAATTATTTGAAATATATATTACACAGGAGAAACAAATTCATATCTGCCTTCTAGAAAGACTAATTGATTTATATGATGAAACGTTTAAAAAAACCAACAAAACAGAGTTAAACAGTCATTAAACTTATTTTTGGCGCATATATATATATATATATATATTTTTTTTTTGCAACTGGTTTAAATTTTCTGTTTTGCTTTCCTTCTTTCTGTGAATTGGCCAGGCACCTTAACTCCAAATCGGTGTACTTTTGAGAGGGCAAAGGGACAGTAAGGGGATAGGACGTGGGAGCAGCATTGTAAACCAAGACTATGTCTAATGAAAAACGACATACAGTTATTTTTTTAGTAGACTCGAATATTAATGACTCTGTTCTACTGTTTCCACACACTGACAATGAACATATTAATTCCTTAAATGTGGCCGTACACAGGGAAAAGGATGAGTTAATCAGCTCCAACAGCTCCACAAGAGCTCTTGCATTTTGACTCAGCAAATGGGAATATGACTGCAGTCTCCTTCAAGCAGTTCTTAGCTGCTCTGGCCAGATTCCTGCCCTGAGACCTCTGGCAAAGGAAGGGACGCATAGTCTCTTATGTCCACATCCGACCGTGAACTCGGAGAGAGATCCCGCACGGGGGCGACCTGCACATGTGTGCCAGTCCCTACCCAGCCCACATCTGATCTGTTCTAAGCTTTGCCTGGTACAAAATCTCACAGTTGCCGAAACGCCACAGGGCAGACAAAATCCTAATAGACTGGATATCAGGCTCACATTCTTGCAGGAAATTCACATTTCTACTCTAACTTGAAAAAATATTTTCTACTTTTCTAGTCTTCTATCAGTTAACTCAATTGGAATACGAGTTTTGCTATCAGTTTTGCTACTTTTTAGTAAATGCTGCATGGATATTTAGAATGGGCAGGTATTTAATACCTGTTGTTTTCAACATTAGACTTAAGCTAGAATTGTTTAAAAAATGCATGTAACATTTTGATGCATTAGCCTTACCCTTTACAAAACATTAAAAAAAGAATAAAAATTATTAAGTTCCATCTTTGTACAAATCATGGGAAAATAGAGTTGTAATGAGTCACTGCACAGCCCTTTGTGCCTCAGTTCCCCACTGTTATGCAAAATATTTAACAGCATAAAAACAACTTAATAGTCATAGAGTCACTGGTCCCATCATTTCAAACCTGAGTGCACTCATCTGAAATATTATTTATATAATCCTTCTCTGTGAAATTCTCAGTAAGAAAGAGAAATCAAAATGCATGACTAACATAATGCTGTCAATATTTATAACACCATATAAATCTAATTCATGTTGCTGGAAAAAAAATCAGCTCCTTTATAGCCCAATAGCTCTTAAATAATGACGATTACTTTGGATGATTAATCATAGGAATCCTGCTTACCCTGATCTTTTAAATCATATCACTTCTTCTTTTCATTTAGTCAGAATCTAGATGATTTGTGTACCCTTCTTTGATTTATGGTTTGAAGTGCAGCTCTCAAAGTACTCAGTTAACATGTAAGTCAATATGCTGACACTAGAATTCTCTGTGTAGGTGTGTTTTCTTCTTTCCTCACAATGCTATCTAGAACACTCCTGAAAGTTCCCTCCAAATACGTTATTTCCACACTACTATGAAATTGCGAGCCAAGAGTGGCTCATTTTCTAATCAAAATTGACTTTAATTCTTATGAATAATACTTTAAATCTGATTACTAACAAGTATTCTTTCCTATAAATTATCCCAAAAGCTAGACTTAAAAATAAAAAAATTAAAAATAGAAATTTAAAGTGTATGGAGTCTTTTTTAATATCACTGAGTTTCTGGGCATTTTTCATGGGTTATTATACCTTGAATATGGCTTAGTGCTATATTAAAAAATTGAAAGTCTTACAAAAACATATATAATGCAGCGCCCTAGCATTCATAGTTGCATAAGTCAAATAGAAAAATGAGTAAATTTAGGCTCATTGAGGATGGTTATTTGATGAAGACAAAGTTAAAATTATAAAGTACTATTTTAGAAAGGATCTACGTTGATACAATAGACTCAATCCTCTGTTTTTGGAAGAATTTTATCCATACCTGGAAAAAGAAAATGTATATGATTCATAAGTATTTTTCAATGAGGCATGTTGTCGCTTTTAAAAATAAGTCACTTAAATGTGTTTACAAATCCTTTACTGTTAGGATAATTTCTAAGAGACATAATGAGTAAATTGTAATGCATAGTATATATATGCCTTCCTTTTCATTTTCCTTGATAAAAATAGACAATTACACATCATTATAGGCTGCAAATTAACCTTTACAACCATTTGAAGGTTGTAACTTACCTCTTTCTGGCCACTTCTTAAAAGAATTAATACTTGTTGTTTGTTGATTTATTGATGGTAGCCATTCTAACAGGTGAGAAATGGCACCTCATTGTGGTTTTAATTTGCATTTTTCTGAGGATTAATGACATTGAGCATCTTTTCATGTGTCTATTGGCATTCTGTACATCTTCTTTGAAGAAGTGTCTATTCCAGTCCTTTGCCCATTTTTAATTGGATTGTTTGGGGGATTTTTTGGTGTTGAGTTTTATTTGTAAATTTTGGATACTAACCCCTTATCAGATGTATCAGCGAATATGTTCTCTCATTCCATGGGTTGTATTTTTATTTTGTTGACGGCTTCCTTTACTGTGAAAAAACTTTTTAGTTTGATGTAGTCCTATTTTTTATATTTTCTGTTTCCCTTGCCTGAGGAGATGTATCAGAAAAAATATTTCTATGAGCAATGTTTGAGATTTTACTGCTTATGTATTCTTCTAGGATTTTTTATGGTTTAGAGTCTAACATTTAAGTCTTTAATCCATTTTGAATTTAGTTTTGTGTGTGGCATAAGAAGGTGTCCTAGTTTTATTTTTCTGCATGTATTTGTCTTATTTTCCAACACTATTTATTGAATAAACTGTCTCTAGCCCATTGTATGTGCTTGCTTCATCTGTCAATTATTAATTGACTGTAAAGGTGTGGGTTTATTTTTGGGTTCTCTATTCTGTTTCATTGATCTATGAGTCTGTTTTTATGCCAGCATCACGCTGTTTTGACTACTCTGGCCTTGTAGTGTGTAGTTTGCTATTAGGTAGCATGATACCATCAACTTTATTCTTCTTTCTCAAGATCACTGTTGCTATTCAGAGTCTTTTGTAATTCTATATAAATATTTGAAATATTTGTACTAGATCTGTGAAATATGTTATGTCTTTCTTGATAGGAATTGCATTGAATCTATAGATTACTCTAGGTGGTATGGACATTTTAGTGATGTTAATCCTTCCAATCTGTGAACATGATATATACTTCCACATATTTGTATATTCTTTAATTTCTTTCTTCAGTGTCTTATAATTTTCTGAGTACAGGTCTTTTGCATCCTTGGTTCAATTTATTCCTAAGTATTTTATTCTTTTTGAAGGGATTTTGAAAGAAATTGTTTTCTTAATTTCCCTTTCTGATAGTTCATTATCTGCATAGAACAATGCAACTGAATTCTGTATATTAATTTTGTACCTTTCTACTTTGCTGAATTAATTTATCAGTTCCAGTAGTTTCTTGGTGGAATCTTTAGGATTCTGTATGTAGTTTCATGCAAGGATGTGGACAAAAGGGAGCACTTTTGCACTGTTGGTGGGAATACAGACTGGTGTGGCCAATGTGGAAAGCAGTTTGGACTACCTCAAAAATTAAAAATGGAACTACTTTATAACCCAGCAACTCCACTTCTGGGAATTTATCTGAAGAAACCCCAAATACTAATTTGAAAGAATATAAGCACTCCTATGTTCACTGCAGCATTATTTACAATCACCAAGATTTTGAAGAAGCCTAAATGTCCATCAGTAGATGAGTGGATGAAACAACTATGGCACATTTACACAATGGAATACTACTCTACCATTAAAAACATTAATCTTTGCAACAGCATGGATAGACCTAGAGGACATTATGCTAAGTGAAAGAAACCAGTCAGAGAAAGACTAATGGCATGTGATTTCACTCATATGTGGAATCTAGTGAACAAACTGAACTAACAAGGAAAATAGAGACAGACTCATAGAGAGCAGGCTGACAGTTTTGTGGGGGGTGGGGGTTGGGAGTGTGGAAGGACTGAACAAAAAAAAAGGGACTCATGGAGACAGACAACAGAGTGGTGATTACGAGGGAATGAAGGGGGTATGTGGAAGTGGAAAAGGGTATAAGGGAGATAAATGGAAATGGAAAAAATGGCAATACAAATAAAAAATAGTAGAAAATAAAAAATACACAAAAATCCTGTTTCTTTGACTTTTCAAATATGGTCTATATTTTTAATATACTTTATTGATTATGACATTACAGTTGTCCCATTCTGCCCCTTTATTCCCCTCCACCCTGCACACCCCCTCTCAGCCCCCCCCCCCTTGAGTCCATGGCCATGGGTAATACATATAAGTTCTTTGGCTTCTACATTTCCTATATTATTCTTAACCTCCCCCTGTCTATTTTTCTAGCTACTTTTTCTGCGTATCTTTTCCCCCTCTCTCCCCTCACACTCCCCTGTTAATAACCCACATGTGACCTCCATTTCTGTAGTTCTGTTCCTGTTCTAGTTGTTTGCTTACTTTGTTTTTGTTTTTGTTTTAGGTGTGGTTAATAGTTGCAAGTTTGCTGTCATTTTACTGTACATGTTTTTTTCTTCTTTTCCTTAAATAAGTCCCTTTAGCATTTCATATACTAAGAGTGTGGTGATGATGAACTCCTTTAACTTGACCTTATCTGAGAAGCACTTTATCTGCCCTTCCATTATAAATGAAAGCTTTGCTGGATAGAGTAATCTTGGATGTAGGTCTTGCCTTTCATGACTTCAAATACTTCTTTCCAGCCCCTTCTTGCCTGTGAGGGCTTTTTTGTTTTGTTTTGCTTTTTTTTGAGCAATCAGTTGACAATCTTATGGGAGCTCCTTTGTAGGTAACTCTCCTTTTCTCTTGCTTCTAAAATTCTCTCCTTATTTTTAATTGTGGGTAATGTAATTACAATGTGCCTTGGTGAGTTCCTCTTTGGGTCCAACTTCTTTTGGATTCTGAGCTTCCTGCATTTCCTGGAAATCTATTTCCTTTGCCAAACTGGGGAAGCTCTCTTTCATTATTTGTTCAAATAAGTTTTCAATTTGTTGCTCTTTCTCTTCTCCTTCTGGTACCCCTATAAATCAGTTGTTGGTATGTTTAACAATGTCCTGGAGGTTCCTAAACCTCTCCTCATATTTTTGAATTCTTGTTTCTTCATTCTTTTCTGGTTGAATGTTTCTTTCTTCCTTCTGGTCCACACTGTTGATTTCAGTCCCAGTTTCCTTCCCATCACTATTATTTCAAATATAGCCTATATTTTAATGTAATTGACTCATTTTGTTTTCACATCTAAGTGTTCAATAAACATGCTAAACTGTGGATCGAAGATTAAGCTCTGGAGTATCTCTGAAGAGCTCATATGTTTGTAACTGAGTTTTCTCTGGGGATATGAATCACTCTTGATCACCAATCTTTCCATGGAGTATCTTTTTCAGGGTTCATACACAGAAAATCTGTTTGTAATTCTTCTAGTTAAAGACCTTTTCTTAAATTGAGAAATCTATTTATGTTTTTATTATTTTATTGAATTTGTTGGGGTGACATTGCTTAGCAAAATTATATAGATTTCAATTGTTGTCAAGATTTTTCTTAAATTGCCCATGCCTGCCTTCATGTATGAAGGTATCTTTATAGAGGAGAATGACAAGAGGGACAGGAGCCATGCAGATCCCCTTGTTTTACATACATGTTAAGTAGCTTCTTTACAGGAAACTGCTAATATCTAGAGTTACAACAGAAAACAAGACAAAGATGCCTTCCCTCTAGAGCTTCCCATGCCTGACACATGGAACTACTTAATAAATATTAGGTTGTTTCATTAAAACAATTAATAAATACATGAATTTGTACTTCTAGAAAATATCCTTATGTTTATAAAATGGTTTGAAAATAGCTATATAGTTTTTAATGAAGGCAAATTACTAATTCATGGTATGAGTTCTCTGAGAAATGTATACATTTTATATTTTGAGTGTGCCCTCTCTTTACTCATTCTCTTATCTTTACACAATAATTAGAAGGCATAATTATTTACGAGTATTAATTATATCTAGCAGACAGTTACATTAAGTGTCAATTAATCCTTAATGACACTCCAAAATATTAAAAAATGAAATAAAATTATACTTCATGCTTATGTTACTACCATGGAAGATGCAGTAATAATATCAATAATATAGGTTAGAGGCTTATATACAGGGTGATATGTTGATATATAGATACACTTAATGTAAGACTATGTAATATTTTGATCTGGCATAAAGAGACAAATAGAAGTGCTGATTATTGTCTTCCCTCCCAAATAACAGGATCAAATCTTCCTGATTTTTACTTTTTTCAGAAATTCCAATTATGCAACAAGTGCTCATATATTTCACTAAATTGACATTTATTTTGGCTTAGTTTTATACTAATTTTCATTCACTCATTTATTTATCAGTTGTTTCAATATATATTTATTTTCCAACTATGCTATGTCACACTAATCTCTATCTTCACAGTGCTTAAATGCAAGGAGCAGAATACTCTATGTGTCACCATTTCTATTTATACATCCATTAACATCATCCCTATCGCTAACTGGGTTGCATGTAGTTTCCATTGTGATGAATGTGTTAAACTCAATGTAAATTATTGATTTTAATATTCATTGATGTATTTTATATGAGAACATATTTGCTGTTAGTATAAAATATTTATATTTAGTATGTAGTATTAATTGCTAGAGTTATGAATGCAGTAATAATTTAGAGCTGGGAAGATTCAAAAGGCCATCATTGGGTCCAGCTCTCTTCTTTGCCAGTGATATCTCACTTATCAGCAAAGGAGTGGGCAAAAGTAAATTACAGTTATAAGTATGTGATGCACAGAGATTATTCTCATATTATTTATTAATTACCGTATTATTTGTTTGTATTACAACTGTCAACCTACTTTTACCTATTCCTTTGTACTAAGTATTCTGCTGCTTTTGAGCTGTTCAAGATTAGTAAACTATGGGTATATTTTGGTGTCTTTCTATATAGTTATTAATTACACGCAAATTAGAATCTTTTAAATGTTGAAAATATCACTAATTTTAATTATAGTCTTTCTTTACTCAACAATTTAAATTGCAGATTACCTATGACATAATGATCCCTGTGTCATAGATGATAATACTTTATTTTTCAACAGATATAATGGGTTGGTCAGAATCGTTTATAATCCATGCTATGTATAGTACAACCATATGTGCTTTAAGACAGAATTAGAGATTTTTACTAAAAGCAGACTTAATGGAAAAATAGAAAACTTAGCATCCCACCATCCAGTGTATACATTCTCATGAGTGCTCTCATGATCAACATAAGGACTGTCGGTTAATCATTTACCATGAATGCCTCTGATGGATGAGTTACTCATTTCTGCCTCATACACCACTCGGCATTTCTCTGCAACAGTAACTAAGCATACTCTTTATACTTCCCAATGATCAAACACCTAGTATAGTGCTGTGCTTAGGGTACACAGTAGTCCTTTGGTAGTTATATTGCTTTTGAGCCAAGTAAATTAGGAAAGCAGAAAATAGAAAAATAAGCAATAAAATTTTACATATTTTGGCACTTCAATAATATCTTTAAGGGATACTGACACATTTGTGTATGAATCTTGTCAGTATAATAAAAAAGTTCAAAAGTAATTAATTGATATACTTATACATGTTTATTATACATGGCAGGTATGTAGATATAGGTACTATAGATTGACAGATCTCTTTAATGAAAACTTTTCTCAGATGTTTTATATTTAAGATAAAACTGTATATCATAGTCTTGATAATAACTACCATTATATTGATCAGTGTATTAATTCTATAATGTTTGCTAAGCATTATATTTGCAGAACTTTTAATTAAAGATGATCAATACTTTTAAATTAAAATAGTATGCATAGATTAAGATTAACAGGATGTGTCTTATAAGATTGCCCACTTTTTATGTAAATGATCAGACCATGTTTTATTTGAAGTTTGGAATAATTCTGTGCAATCTGTATATTTACTTGGCATCTATTAGTATGGTTTCTTAAGAAATTCCATAGTTTATTTACAGTAAAAATAAATCAGGAAGGAAGAAGGACAAATATAAATTCATTTTATTTTTTGCAACTGATATTATATGCTAGACTATGTACTGGGCCAGATCAATTTAATTATTTTTTAAATCACATAGTAGACACATCTACTTATAATTTATTTTTACATGATATAACCATTCTGATGAACATGAGTATTATATCACTTGAATTAATAAATGTCACACTTAAGTAGAAAAATGTGAAAATTTAAAGATGTGAAGATTTCTTCTCCATGTTTACTGAGATCTACTTTTCACTGTATAGTTAATCACTTATAGCACTCTATTTTGTATGTGTAGTTCCATAGGTTAGCTTTATATGTTTTGCACATGCGAATTTTTAGTTTATTTTTTCCTAAATCAGAAACAATTTGATTAAATATGAAGTATTGGAATGCAAACTTAACATTGCAAAGAAATGTTCCCTACAGTTGCCTATTTACATCTTTTAACCCATATGTTGACTGCAGAGCCTTGGCAACAGACAAATTGGCTACCCAATCTGTGGAGGCATTATATTTTTTAATCATTGGAAAGTTTCTCTTCCTTAAAAAATTGTGATAGAGCCATATTGTTTTTTTCTGGGCAAGGACTAACCTCATATACTGGTATGAGAACAATACATGTTCACCATACAAGTAACTAAGGATTCACACATGCATTAAACTCTAAGCGATATAAAAATAACAATTTATTATTAATTTCTGGTTTTTCTATACTAGAATACAGAATATACTAAGGAATAGGTGAAAGCCCTTAGGTGGTAGAGGAAACACCTACATCTGGGTTTTTCCTTGTTTCCACACTTCCTTTCGGATTTACACCTCTGAGCCAAGAACCTTAATTTGCCACGGAATCATACTTACATGTACATTTTTCCCAATTTCCGATGACAGCAGCACTTAAAGTGTATTTCATGCACTACATCTGCACGGGTTGCTCTCTGTATGATGTCTGCCTGTGCTGATGGCCTGAGTTATTTGTTCTATTGATTTCTTACAACTGCCCTAACAAAATACCATAAACTGAGTTGTTTAAAACAACAGTTCTGGAGGCTTGAAGTCTAAAATTAAGTTGCGAGTAGGATCATATTCCCTCTGAGACTGGCTTCTTTCTAGCTTCTGATGGTGGCCATTAATCCTTGGTGTTTCCTGGCTACCTCATTTCTATTTCTGCTTCGATCGTCACATTCAGTCATCTTCCCTCTGTGTGCCAGTGTCTTTTTTTCCTGTTTTTATGAAGATGCTAGTCATATTGGATCAGGGTTCACCTATTCAAGGATAACGTCACCTTAACTTGATTGCTAGTATTTGTAAAGATACTATTTCCAAATAAGCTTACTTTCACAGGTGCTGGAGGTTAGGACTTCAACATATGTTTTGGATGGGACATGACTTAATATATAATGCTGGGTAAATGGAAAAATGGCTCTTTTTGTTGTGTTAGGCCCCACGTTGTGTTGTGTATTTTTGTTTCACCTTTCATTTCCCTGTGTCATTTGCTGATTTTAGAACAATCAGTGATGGGTGTTAAAAACTGCCTGTTTGAGCCCCCCTCCCCCCATTCATATGTTGAATTTCTAACTCCTAAAGATGATGATTTAAGGGGGTGGGGCCTTTGGGAAGTAATTAAGCCATAACACCCTCATTAGTAAGAATTAAAGGGATTGATACCCTTAAAAAAGAGGCTCCAGAGAGATCCCTTGCTCTTTCCCACAATCGACACAGAAAAATGACTTTCTGAACCAAAAGTTCTCATCAGTCACAAAGCAACTGGCACCATGATCTTGAACTTCTGCGCCTCCAAAAATGAGAAAAATAAGTGTTTACTGTTTATAAGGCACTCTGCCTATAGTGTTCTGTTATGACCGCCTGAAGGAAACAGAACAGCTGCTTCCACCTTTGCTATGCCGTTACACTTTCTGTGAGAGTGTGAATCTGACAAATTTGGAGGTACCATTCTTTGCTGGGCCATATCAGTTTAATTGTTTTTAAATCACATTAAGATAGAAGGCCCAAAGATTTGGAGAAAGAGTACAAGCAAAGAGATTTGCATACGCTTGATCGCTCTTTAAAAGGGCAAACCTGAACATTAGTCACGTAGGACCACTGCTGCACTGCCTTTGTACCTTCGCCGTAATGTTACAAACTTCAAGGACTCCAGGGATCCTGGGAACCAGGGTGGATGTTCCTAAGAGAATGGCAATGTTTGCAAAAGAAAATGTCCTCAGCCAAGCTCCGATAAGGAATTTCCGTGCACCATTCCATTCCAGCAAGAAGAAATTTGTGTTCTGACTCTTTTGTTATATTTTTTAGCAAAATGTTCAGCTCTTTTATTTTTTCCCTAGGGCGAGATGTTGGGTCCCTAGTGAAATTTAATTATAAATCCTGCCTTATCCTCATGAAAACCAATCACACACTTGCCCCTGTTGAAGTGAGTTTCTTTTTAATGGATATAGGAAAATACATATCAGAAAGAGCCACAGAGTGCCTCAAGCAGGAAATGTCTGTTATTCATTCTACTTTACGCTGATACACATGTATCTTAGAGTAAGATGTTCCCGGTTAGCGTGTATACATTGCTTAATAACAGTGATGGTCAACCCTTTGTTTTGCTGGAATTTTTATATTGGCTGGGAGGGTGGTATTGAGCACCGATGGTATTTATGGACCAATGTATTCCCAAATACCTTTTAACAAATCACTTCTTGTGGTAGGAGCTATTCATATTTATTCATTTTAATTCAGACTAATAGAGCTACAATCAATCCTAATATAAGATACATTATTCTAAAAGCCTATAGATGAAGATTTCCATATTTGGAATTGACAAATTTCACAATGAAAATTAAATGAGTAAAACAGTGAGATCTGTATGGGTTTCAGAGCCAGACAAACTCGGTTAAATTCTGGTTCTATTACTTATTACCTGAGAGATCTGGAACAGGTCAGTTGAATGAATATGCCATCTCTCACAGACAGGGAATCCATAGCAGCCCAGGTACTAGACCTTAAATTCCATCTTTTGACATTTGAATTTAACATACTATAAGAGAGATAATTTCTGCTGTGAATTTTCTTCTTAGTAAGAGGATATGTAAGAAAATCAGCTGTAGCACAATTTAGGAATAAATGAAAATAAAGTATGAGATTTGTAACCCAAAACTCCTTGCCATTCTGAAACTTTCTCTGCTTTCAGAAAACACTGAACAAGCCCGTTACCTTCTCCATGTGCTAAATGCTAAAGATAAAATTGGCAGAGACTGGCTACAAATTAATAAAACAATTGTTCAAAGTAAGTATTTTATTTTAGGAATATAGTAATTTCAATGTTTTATATTTTATATGCTTAAATCTATTAAATATTAGAAGGCTGGAAAAATTAGTTGCCTGCCAATAAAAATCAAGTATACACATCTTCTTAAACTATTTTTATCTAAAAATGTAGATTTTGATATTAAACATTACTCTTATTTTAAATACACTTTTGAAAAGTGAAATATAACACATATTAAGCACAGAAATTTTAAGTGTTCTGATAAATGTACAGCTTCTCATAATACAGTGGTGTAATAAGGTTAATAAATAAAAGCTTAATAGTAATGTGTACTTCTCCCCAGTAACTGCCCATTCCTCAGCTACCCAAAGGAAAACACCATTTTGACTTTTTCCCTCATTCCTGAAATTCATGCAGATAGAATCGATCAAAGGGCACCATTCTGTTTCTGCTTCTTTCAGTCAACCTTATTTGTCTAGATATAACCAGATAATTGTGAATAGTAATCCATCAGTTACATTGCTATATAGTTTTCCTTTGTAGGACTAGACTGATATTTATTCGGTGTAGGGTTTTATGAGTAGTTATTTCCATTTGGGAAAGATTATGAATAAATAATGCTCCAGTGATCATTTTTGCTCATATCTTTTGCTGCGTATTTACTGGTATTTTGCTGGGCACATAAAGATGCTGTGTCAGTTTTAGACATTAGGGCTATTTTGGATGTTACAAATAGTCCTGAAAGGATCATTTGCACATATGCATTTATTGTGAATATAGCAAGCATGCTAAGATACATCAATGTTCTACCTTATTAGGTACTGACAAAGAGCCTGTTTCAAAGTGGTAACTTTAATTTACACATCCATCAGCAGATTTTGAATGTTTTAATTATTCTATAACCTCATCGGTGTACTTGGTGCCACCAGTGTTTTTCATTTTAAAATGTTGTGGCTGTGTGGTGATTTCTCATTGCATTTTTAAGTTGCGTTTCCCAATGATTAATGAGGTTGTGAACATTTTCATTTGTGTATGGGCCATTTGGACATCCTCTATTATAAACCGATTTTTCTGAAGTACGATTTAAGCAAGTTTTAATATCTATATTTATTCATATTATTCTGAAAGTTAGTATGAGGTTTCTGGAGCAAGTACAGAGTATTCTTACTTATAGCAGCAGCCCCCGTAGGACCCCATGGCCTGATGTTTGCTCCTACTGCAGCGGTGCGATGAGAACCAGATAGGTCGGCCTGCGGGGGCATCGAAGGAGTGCTCCTTTTCTCTGCTATCTTTCCTGGCAAGGTTAATTAATTAATTTTACTGTGATAAGAACACTTACATAGATCTATCCTCCTAACTAATTTTAAGTTTATAACATAGTTGTTGATTACAGTGCAACGTAGTACAACAGATCGCTAGAGCTTACTCACCTTGTTCAAATGAAACTTTATACCTGTTGATTAACACCTTCCATCATTCCATCTCCCCATCCAAATCCCTGGTTACCATTATCCCAGTCCTCCATTCTAAGAATTTAGTTATTTTTAGATACCTCACAGAAGTAGAATCATGAAACCCTTGGCTTTTTGTGTTTGGCTTATTTCACTTAACCTAATGCATCCGTATTGTTGCATATTGCAGAATTTCTTTCTTCTTTAAGGCTGAATAGTATTTCATTGTGTGTATATACCACTTGTTTATTCATTTATCTGTGAAAGGACATTTGGGTTGCTTCCATATTTTAACTACTAGAAATAGTACTATAACAAACAGAAAGGTGCTACTACCTCAGTATTTTTTTATCTTTTATTGACTTTATGGGGAAACATTTGTTAATATAATTATATAGGTTTGAGCTCTACAGTTCTATAATACATCCTTTGTATATTGCACTGTATATCCGCCACCCAAAGTCAAGTCTCCCTTTGTCACTATTTATTCCTCTTTTACCTTCTTCTACTGTCCTCAAACACCTTTCTCTCTGGTAATATTCCACCCAAACCCCCAAATCTGTTGGGGACCACTCATGTGGTTTCCAAGACTAGCCCCATGAGAACAAGCCCTGAAAGGGGCTAGTAAATCTCCCTGGAAAACAAGGTAAAAATGCAGGTGGTAAGCATGGCTCCACTTTAACATTGACAGTTTCCCATGGGAATCAGGCCTGATAAATACATTGATCCTTTGAAGCTTACTCTGCTTTGTTTTGCACATCCCTGGTGATATAAACTGGATGTTTAAGTTCAAGGCATAAGGAGTAAACTTTTTATCTCATGAAACATGTCTTAAAGAACCTCTGGCATCAGCATGACTAACAGACCCTGACCTATGACAAATCTCTGTGTTCCTTCAATTGTTATCTATAGATAATACCTGTTTTGGGGTGAATGTAGCCTTTTTGACATTAATTGATGAACTCTGCATTAATGCTGTATCCACCTACACATCCCATTCCCAATAAAGCCATTTGGGAGAAGGGTTTGGGTCGTTCTCCACTAGAGAGAATCGCCACACCCTTTCCTGCCAGAACATCAAGATTGTGTCCGGGATGACTTATTTCTTATCTGAGGCAGATAGGAGAATTCTTCAGGCCAGAGATCCTCTCACACAAATTCTTTCCTTTTTAACAGCTGTCAGTCTGTTCTCTGTTCATTAGATTCACATATAAATGAAATCATATGGTACTTCTCTTTCATTGACTGGTTAATTTCATTTATCCCTCTGGGGGTTAATTTCATTTATCCCTCAGAGGGTTAATTTCATATTACCCTCTGGTTCCATCCATGCTGTCACAAAAGGTAAGATTTCCTTCTTTTACATGGCCAAATAGTATTCTATTATGTAAATATACCACAGCTTTTTAACCCACTTATCTAGTGATGGCACTTGGGCTGCTTCCAAATCTCAGCTATTGTAAATAATGCTGCAATGAACATAAGAATGCATATATTCTTTCATATTAGTGTTTTGAGTTTTTTAGGGTACATTCCCCAAAGTGGAATCATTGGGCTATAAGGCAGTTCCACTTTTAATTTTTTGATGTTAACTCCACACTGCTTTCCACAGTGCCGGCACCAATCTGTATTCCCACCAGCAGTGCGTAGGATTCCCCTTTTCTCCACATCCTTGCCAATATTTGTTTGTTGATTTATTGATTATAGCCATCCTGACAAGTGTGAGGTGATATGACATTGTGGGTTTAATTTGCATTTCTCTGATAATTAGTGACATTGAACTTCTTTTCATATGTCTATTGGCCATCTATATGTTTTCTTTGGAGAAGTGTTAATTCAAGTCCTTTGTACATTGTTGTAAGAGGATTGTTTGTTATTTTGGTATTCAGTTGTATAAAGAGCTTTATAAATTTTGGATATTTACCGCTTATCAGATGTAACATTGGTGAATATGATCTTCTATCCATTGTGTTGTCTTTTCATTTTGTTGGTTTACTTTGCTGTGCAAAACCTTTTTAATTTGATGTAGTCTCATTTCTGTTTTGTTTCCTTTGCCCAAGGACAGATATCAAAATAAAACATTGCTGAGAAATGCCTGAGATTTTAGTGCTTACATTTTCTTCTAGGATTTTTATGGTTTCAAGTCTGATATTTCATTAAATCTTTAATCCATTTTTGAGTTGGTTATTATGTATGGTATAAGAAATTGGTCTACTTTCATTTTTTGCCAACCCATTTACTAAATAGACTCTCTTTACCTTATTGCACATTCATGACTTTTTTGTCAAATATGAATTGAATATAAAGGTATGGGTTTATTTCTGTGTTGTATTCTGCTCCATTTATGTATAGATTTGTTTTTTTGCCAGTACCATGTTCTTTTGATTACTGTGGTTTTTTAGTGTAGTAGATATCAGTTAGTATGATCCCTCCAACTTTGTCCTACTTTCTCAAGACTGTTATGATTATTTGTTATTTTTTGTGGTTCCACCTAAATTTTTTGAACATTTGTTCTAGTTTTGTAAAATGTCTTCAAAATTAAAGTGTTTTTTTTTGTTTTTTGTTTTTTGTTTTTTTTCTAACAAAAAATGAAGCCCTAAAATTAGGAATCTCATGTAATTTGTATGTATGTTTTCCAGGTACTATCCCTTCTCTTCTAAAAGATGAAAGATTTCTTATATTCTTATATAAACATTTCCTTTTGGGGAATAAAAACTGGAGTTACCAGAAGATTTTTTTTAAATGTACTTATTTTTAGATAGAGGGGAAAGGAGGGAGAAAAAGAGAAGCATTAATGTGTGCTTGCCTCTTGCACACACCTGCTGGGGCCCTGGCCTACAACCCAGGCATGTGCCCTGACTGGGAATTGAACAGATGATCCTTTGGTTCAATTCACTGAGCCATACCAGCCAGGACTCATACTTAATCTTTCTAAAAAAGCTTTGGTATAAATAGAATTGTGATTGGAACTAGTTTTGTGTTTGAATTCTAGCTCTACAATCCATTATGTTCTTGACCTTATAAGTTTGTTTCCATAGGTATAATTTGGTGCTGACGTTACCTCCTATTTAGACTTAACTCCCTGAGACAAAACATCCACAAAATGTCTATCAGAACTCTTGGCTCAAACTAAACATTCAAAACATTTTACTTTCTCTTTTCTCCTTTTGTTAATGTTGTTAAATTATATTTTATCAATTATATTATTTTATTCATTTTAATGTTCATCTTGCAACTACCATATTATGTCTATACATTGAAATGTTTCCTACAGAGTTGGACAAAAATAATTTTCCTTTCTGAAAACAACACCCTTGAAAATATAAATCTTATGAAAAACTTGGATATAAATAAAATATTCATTGGGGAAAAGTTATAAACAATCCTGTGACCGTGGATTAAATTATAACAATGTGCTATGAAATGGGGCTCATGAAGTCTCAAGGAAAATGGTGAAGATGGAGTTTTATCTGAATGAAGAATTTTAGGGAGTTTACTAATCAGATAATATACATATATTATCTTACAATTAAATACAGGCAAGATACTTTATGAAATACAGCTGCAAAAAAATAAAATTTTCTAAGGCTAAATAGAAACTTATTTCCTTCCTTTAATATGACCAATTGATATTACTGTTAGCTTGTCAAGAACCAGGGAAGCTACAAAAAGCATGCAAATCATACTACCAGTTCAGATGACATATGAGGTCTGTCCAGAAAAAGTCCAGCCATTGTTAATATACCAAGAATGGTTTGTGTGACATCAATGTAACTCAGCAGCCTAGGAGAGTGAAGTGGACTGTGCATGTGTGAACATGACAATTTCAGTGTACTAGTCAGTGGGGGCAGTAGTCACCATTGAGCATGTGTACTGTGTGGCCATCACATTCAAAATGACTGAGCAAGTTGAGCAATGAATTTGCATCAAATTTTGCATTAAGCTTGAACATTCCTGTGGAAACTATTTGGATGATTCAGAAAGCTGCAGCTACGGGTAACTGGTGATTGGCAGCTTCTTTGCAACAACATGTCTGTTCATGCTTCACATCTTGTACAGATTCTTTTTGGTGAAACATCAAATTGCCCAGATTTTGTGCTCTGTGACTTCAGGCTCTTCCCAAAACTAAAATTACCTATGAAAAGGAAGAGATTTCAGACTGTCCATGGATTCAAGAAAATACCACGGGACAGCTGATGGTGGTTGGAAGAACTGTGTGAGGTTCCAAGGTGCCTACTTTGAAGGGAACTGAGGCATCATCATCCTGTGTACAATGTTTCTTGTATCTTGCATCTTCTTAAATAAATGTCTCTATTTTTCAAATTACATGGATGAATACCTTCTGGACAAACCTCATGTTCTAAAATACACAGATCCATTGTGGATCAGAATTCAGAAGCTGCTTTTTTTCCCCCTCAACCTTCGCAGAAGATTGGTCTTTCACTGTCAGGCTACACAAGGAGGATCCTCTTGTTGGTGTCAGAGACTTCCACTGCTTACACCCAAGTGTCTACATCTCTTGAATCGGTCACAGTTTTGTGTAGCCTTGTCTGTTCATGTTGTGGTGGAGATGGGCAACACTAAGAGGGCTGAAGTTAAGAGGATGAGAGCAATAATGGTATTGCCCCAGTATCAGAGGTGAATTTTATTGAAAGCCACACCTAGGATTAAGCTCTTGTTTTCATTTTCTATATAAACATATAATTTTTCAAGGAATTTCATTATCTTTTTGTCCTTAGTATGCATTATCAAAGATCTCCTTCAGTAATCATATATTCAATTTGGACCATCACTCAGGGAAGTGAGAGAGCTAAAATAATTGATGAAGAGGAAAAAATAAAATGTATTACGTTCTTGCTTTATATATATATACTAGAGAGGTTAAACTGATCTTTAGATTGGATTAATTTTTGAGTCTTCTGGTTAGGAAAAATTATTTACCTTTATTAATAAGTAACCACAAGAATGAAACTGCAATGATCCTCATCTCAAATTTCAAATTGCTCCTCTTCAAAGGGGATTTAATCAAGTCAGCTTTACTTTCTTTTGGATATTACAGATACTAATCCTCTCATCAGTTTTTTAGACCACCATGTCTCCACAATGCTCTGTCTGATTTAAGGTATTCCATCTTCTAAGAAACAGAGGAACGGGAGACTCTCCACAGCACTTGGAGAACACCTATTTAGCTCTTATTTTCTAATATCCCCATCATAAAATGAGGACTTCAACCAGTCTAACATAATAGACAACAACATGAAAACTTGTAAATAGTTTATTGGTCAGTAATAAAACACAATGTAAAGAGAAAGAAAAAGGAAAAAAATGCAGACACCATATATTTGAGGCGTTCATAGAACCTCACCTCAGTCCCTCAAGCTGGGTGCCTAGCAGGGCTCACCTGATGTTAAATTGAACATAAAATTTCAAAATCCCCAGACTTCCAGCCAAGATGGAGGTATAGGTAGATACACTTTGCCTCTTCATGTAACCAAAAGAAGGATAGCGACAAATTTAAAAACAAAAATATACAGAACTGCCAGAAAATCAAACTGTATGAAAGTCTGACAATCAAGGAGATAAACAAGAAATAATCATCCAGATCAGTAGGAGGGGCAGAGATGGGTCTGGACAGAACTCACAGCAAGGTGACAGCTGGAGGACCTGGGTAGGCAAGGAGGCGGCTGACGGACCGGGCAATGCTGCGGCTGGTGGAACAGGAGGTCCCACTTTTGCATGCAGACAAACTTGGAGGAACAACTGGGAAGTGAGACAGACAATGCAACCAAGGGTTCCAGCATGGAGAAATGAAACCTCAAAACCTCTGATTGAAAAAACCTGTGGGGGTTGAGGCAGTGGGAGAAACTCCCAGCTTCACAGTAGACTTCATTGGAGAACTCACAAGGTCCTAGAATGTATACATGCCCACCCAGATGGGAAACATCACCAGAAGGGCCCAATTTGCTTGTGGGCAGTGGAGGAAGTGACTGAAAACCTTCGGAGAGCTGAGCAAGTGGCATAGTTCCCTCTTGAACTCTTCCCTCCGCCGCAGCACCACAACACAGCCACACTGGTAGCCCCGCCCTGGAGAATACCCAAGGTTCTGCCTCTTATTACATAACAGGAGTCCCAAGACCAAAAAAAAATGGCCCAAATGAAAGAACAGATTAAAACTCCAGAAAAATACAATGAAGTTATCAAGAGATAGCCAACCTATCAGATGAAGAGTTCAAAACACTGGTAATCAGGATGCTCACAGAAATGGTTGAATATGGTTGCAAAATAGAGAAAAAGATAAAGACTATGCAAAATGAAATAAAGCAAAATGTACAGGAAACCAACAGTGAAGGGAAGGAAACCAGGACTCAAATCAATGGTTTGGAGCAGGAGGAAGAAATAATCATTCAACCAGAACAGAATGAAGAGACAAGAATTTTTAAAAAAATGAGGAGAGTCTTAGGAACCTCCTGGACAACCTTAAATGAATCATGGGGTGCCAGAAAGAGAAGAGGAAGAGCAAGAAATTGAAAACTTATCTGAAAGCATAAGGAAGTAGAACTTCCTCAACATGGCAAAGGAAACAGACTTCCAGGAAGTCCAGGAAGTTCAGAGAGTCCCAAAGAATTTGGATACAAAGAAACAGAACAGGCACATCATAATTTCATTACCCAAGGTTAAAGATAAGGAGAGAATCTTAAAAGTAGCAAAAGAAAAGGAGACATTTACCTCCAAAGAAGTGCCCATAAGACTATTAGCTGAATTCTCAAAAGAACCTTGTAGGCAAGAAAGGGCGGGAAAGAAGTCTTCCAAGTCATGAAAGGCAAGGACCTACATCCAAGATTGCTCTATCCAGCAAACCTTTCATTTAGAATGGAAGGGCAGATAAAGTGCTTCCCAGAGAAGATAAAGTTAAAGGAGTTCATCATCACCGAGCCCTTATAATATGAAATGTTGAAGGGATTTATCTAAGAAAAAGAAGATCAAAACTATGAACAGTATAATGACAACAAACTCACAACTATCAACAACCAATTATCAACAACTGAACCTAAAAAACAAAAACAAAAACAAAAAACACAAATGAACTAAGCAAACAACTAGAACAGGAACAGATTCACAGAAATGGAGATCACATGGAAGGTTATCAGTGAGGAGGCTGAAGGGGGAGAATGGGGGAAAAGGTACAGGGTATAAGAAGCACAAATGGTAGATGCAAAATAGACAGGGGTAGATTAAGAATAGTAAGGGAAATGGAGAAGCCAAAGAACTTATATGTATGATCCACAGACATGAACTAAAGTAGGGGAATGCTGGTGGGAGGGAGGGTACAGCAGAGGAAAATAAAGGGGTGAAAAAATGGGACAAATTTAATAGCATAATCAGGAAAATAATTTTAAAAATTTCAAAATCTCCCTCAACAATAGAGTAATTTTTCCCTAACCAGAAGTTTAAATTCAATAAAATTAGAAATTAAAAAAAAAAAAAAACTACCCTTCAGCTTTTAAAAAATGTCAACTTGGTTAATTTTGACCTTAATTGTATACTAACAGTGATGAGGCTAATATAGTAAGAAGTAAAAAATTATTTTTGAGGACTTTAATATTTCTTATAATTTATAAGAGGTTTTCATACTTTATTATTCAACTGTAAGAATGGCTTAGAGCAGTGAGGTAGATGTTATCTGTCTCTTTCTACACATGAAGAAACTGAGGATCAGAAATAGTAAGTTGTCACATTTATATTAACACACACAGCCTGACACTCAAACTTACTTTTGTCTGAGAGTAAATGCCTCTGGCAACCAAGGTATGTTGCCAAATATAAGTTCAAATCTTTCCTAGTGTTTTACAACTTGAGGAATATATCTTTGAATTGATGTACCTTATAATCTCATAAATAAACTACTATATAGATTATTAACGTATCTCCTTTTAATTTAATTTTGCTTTTTTAGTTTTATTTTACTATGATAGGAACACATAAGATCTATTCTCTCAACAAAATTTTGCATTTAATGGCATATTGTTAAAAATGGGCACAATTGCACAAGAAGATCTTTAGGACTTACTTATCTTGCATATTGGAACTTTAGGTTAATTGACTAGCAAATCTTTATTTCTTTCTCCCCCAAGCCACTGATAACCAATATTCCACTTTCTGATTCTAAAATGTGACTATGTTAGATACAGTATGTAAGTAGTATCATGCAATATTCATCTTTCTGTGATTGCTTTATTTTACTTCACACACTGTCTTCAAGGTTTAACCATGTCACATATTACAGTTTTTTCTAAGGCTTAAGTTTCTAATTTTATATATATACAATATTTTCTTTGTCCATTCATCCACTGATGAACATTTAGGCTGTTTCCACACCTCGCCTATTATGAATAGTACTGCAGTGATTATTGCTGATGTCTCTTTGAGATCCTGACTCTAAATAGTTCGCATAAATATCCAGAAATGGGATTGTGGATTATGTGGTACTTCTATTTTTAATTTTTCTGAGGAAAATCTCCATACTGTTTTTTCTTTTATTATTTTTTATTTTTTAACAGTTTTTATTTTAATTGTTCTTCAAGTACAGTTTTCTGTCTTTTACTCCCATTGCAGCCCACCCCTCCAGCCCTCCCCACCTCCCTCCCATTTTCACCCCCCCTTGTTACTGTCCATGTGTCCTTTATACTTGTTCCTGCAAACCCTTCACCCCTCTCCCCTGAAGTCCCCCTCCCCCCTCCCCTCTGGTGACTGTCAGCCTGTTCTCTATTTCAGTGTCTTTGGCTATATGTTGCTTGTTTGTTTGTTTTGTTAGTTATGTTCCTGTTAAAGGTGAGATCATATGGTATTTGTCCCTACTGTTTTTCATCACAGCTGCAATGTTCTACATTTCCACTAACAGTGTACAAGGGTTTCAACTCGAGACCCTTGACCATTTTTAAATCAGGTGATTAGTGAAGGTTTTGTTTGTTTATTTGTTTGTTTTTATTTTTCTCTTGATTTGAAGGAGGTCCTCACATATTTTGGAAATTTACCTCTTTTCTGATTTGTAATTGCAAATATTTTATATCCCTTCTGTAGACTACCTTTTCACTCTATCGGTTGTTTCCTTTGCTACTCAGAAGGTTTAAGAGAGAAAAAAACAAGGACTTTGAATGTGTGGTCTTGATTGGCTCAAGACCACTAAACTAGAAAAGGCAGAAACAGAACATGAATGTAATGAATTTGAATAATCCTCCTTCGTTTGTACAGAATAAATGCATAAGCTTTATTAAAGCTTTTATGGGAATACCATCTGAAATAGTAACTATTTTAGAGAACTTTGAAAATAGACAAAAATACCAGTAAAAAATCTGGTAATGAAGCCAAGGAAATAGCACTATGTCGCAGGCCCTGTAGGCAGCATTTGCTTTTGTTTTATAAAGTGCATTTCTTATTTGAAATTGGTCTGGAAGAAGATACTGGCATCTTTTATTTAAGTCAATTCTATGCATAATAGAGTATAGTTTATATCTAGCAGCTGAGGAACAAGAACCATGTATAAGAAACTTTATATTCTCATTGAATCTATCTTCTAAACGGCCTGGCCCACATATGGGTTGATCCAACAATTTCAATTGTCACAATGATGTTGACTCATAGACATTTGATGTGACCTTAATGGAAAAAAAATCTTAATGAACTGCATTAATAACATCTGGAGCTTTTTTCATTCTTAACATATGAGACTAATCCCATTTCTTGGTAACGAAAAAAATAAATCCATTTTTATGATAGTAATGGTGACAGTATTTGTAGTTCAATGGGATGGTAGGGAAATAAAGTTCTCTAATCTCTTATACAAGGTCAATAGATACAAGACAATGAGAAAAAGGGGGAAAGGTTATACACATACATATTTATCAAGTACTTTGGAATTTATACTGCATTTATAGAAATAAATATGTATCATATATTTGAACTGACCAATGATGTATCTGGTTGGTGCAATTATGAGGCAATATTTCATTCTGCATACAGTTTTATAACACCAGGAAGTTCTTATTGGAATCAGTCACAATAGAGATTTTGAATGACAAAAATCCACTTATAAACAACCTGGTATCCTTCTCAAACATAACACAATTATATAATTTCTTTGTGCAGAACTAGTTCCTGTCTGTCTTAGAAAATGTAAATAGTCTAATTACCCACTCATCTTGGTTTAAGGACTGTTATAATTCTTGCAGTTGGGTTCTTTTACAGAATACAAAGGTTGAAAAAAATATTTTCTGGTTGAAAAATGTGAAAACTCAATTTAATGACTTCATACTCTTTCTTTGATGTCTAAATAGTCATAGTAATTTAGAATGACTCTACACAAAATACTCAATACTAACATTGTTTAATGATCATGTAGCGTTTTCACCATTATAAAGTGTTTAGACATTGCAGGTATTTTATACAGCATCAATCTTAGATAAGCCATTTTTCAGACCACATCTTTGTGCATCCTAGAAAAATTATCCAAATGAGGGAAGCCCGTCATTGCCGTTTACCGTGGCCTGTCTTCAAAATAATTATGAACTGCTGCTGCGGTAGCAGGTACATACAGTCTATCCAGATCTTTAAAACTGCTGCAGTTTGCAATACTGACTGATTTTGAGGTACTGCGATCTTTTTCTCCTCAGTATGTATATAACACAGATAAAGTTTCCAAGATGAATTCCTGGGGTTAGCACACGTAAAATATATCACCATGCTCTGGTGTCATGCAGAAATTCATACCCAAGGCGAGCCTCCGGCAGATATAAGCTTAATGCATAAATAAATGTTATTAAGACCGTTTTTACATGGAGTAGCCAAATAAAATCAGTTCCAGAGCTTCTAATTTAATCTGACAAGCCCATCCTGTCCATACAAATCTGATCTAAGAGGCGTCAGAAATTTTAGGCTTGTCTGACATCATCGGCTCCCATGTTCTGTAAGCCAATACATATTTATGCTGAAATAGCACCTTGCACTGGAAGAACTGAGTAGATTAAGGAGAAATATCTCTTTTAATTTAAGACCAGTATCTTTTAACATGGTGTATTAGTAGCCAAAATCAAGGAGCTAATAGGTCAAAACCTCTCCCAAATAGTTTTGCCCATAATGGCAATTAAGTGACCATAGCTCATAACTAACAGTTCAAAAGTAGAAAAATAAAAGGAAAAAAGAGAGAAATCTATGTAAATAAATTAAATAGAAGGAAGCGGATAAATAAAGATTAAAAGGATAATCAGTAAAAGTATTACATTTTTAGATTCTTTTTGGTGATATCCTGGTCACAGGCTATTATACTTTTCAGATATGCTCCATATTGACCTAGTAATCAGAATGGGGCACAAAGAGGCAGGGGGTTTGGCAGATGGGCAGATTTTTATCTTCCTCCCTGACTCCCTCTTTAAAATAGGATAATTCCACCTTTACACATAGTTTCATTATATTTTTACAAGATATTTCATGTGAAGGAGTTCTGCTACTTAAAAATGTCTATTATTGCCTTTTTATAGCCCCTACACCTAGGGGAAAAATAATATGTAGCCAATAAGAAGGTAGCAATTTAGGCAATTATGTTCATTTTATGTTTGATACATCCTATATTTTAATTCTGCACCCCACCCCCCATTAGTTGCAGAAAACAGATCTTCCGGCATGGATCTTTTATAGTCCCCACCTGTATCTGCCCAATCATCTCATTTTATGTCTCTTGTTCACCTTAGATGTTTCCTAAAGTGGAACTTCATTTGTCTCCTGACACGCTCCATACTTTCCCTCTTCCATAACTTTGCTCACCTTTCCTCTCTCCTATCTAAAACACTGGGGGAGGGACTAGCAAGGGAAAGAAGGGGAAGGGGCAAGTCAAGGAACAGGGATAGAGGACTCATGGACACAGACAATGCGGTGGGGATTGACAGTGTGGGGGTGTGGGTGGGGGAGGGGAGAGCAAGAAGGAAAATGGTAGGACAACTGTAATTGAACAACAATAAAAATGAAATAAAATACAACACACTTATGAAATTTTTAAACTGTCTGCAAATACACCTTTCAAAGCCTCCTCAAGTGAAAATATAATGCCCTTTTTGAAATTCCTATCTGGATGGGAAATTTTTCTTCTCTGCATTATATATTGTAAACATATATCATGTATTATATATTTGCTTTTAGTTTTTGTATAGATCAATTATAAAATTATCAGCATAGTCTATTAGTAGAGAGGGTGCTCTGAGATTAAGATAGCCAAAAGCAAATCTCATTTTTGCTACTTACTAGCTGAAATATAGCTAATAACTTAAGCACTTGATGCTTCAGTTTCCTTATATACCTAATGGGGAAAAAATCTTACTATTTTATAGGCATTTTTTAACACTTGGGTAAATAAAAACAAATGATAATTGTACAAAATAGTATTTATACATAGTAATTGCTCCATGAAGCTACTTGGTAATTTCATTATTTGTTCTACATATATACATTATTTCCCCAAGAGATGACAAGGACTTTGTACTTTGTTTATTCTGTTACTTATACTTTATAGAATATATCAAAGTGTTGATATAAAATAGGTAAAGATTGTTTTATAATTGACTTGAAATAAATTACATCAATGTCTCCTTGAGAGTTGCTTTGTAATAAGAGTCTTGTTTTTTATTTTTTCCCTCTTCTTTCTGGGTTTCCTGATATAGTGCCGACTTTGGAGATTACATTGGGTTTATAGCATTCCTGGTGTGCTTTAACTGAAAATGCTTTCTTGTCTCCCAGAAGGGTAGAAGAAGAGGGATATACAATGGCTCCCTCCATAGGTGGCTGCGTTCCAGTACGATCTACAGAAGATGAATTCTCTTCACTCCTGTTTCCTTGAGCTCTGTGGAGGCCACCTGCTCATCTCACAAACAAAAACTCTTCATGAGGTGCCTAAATTTTGCTCTGTTGCTGTGATAAGCATGATGGCTCTGCTCATGTCTATATGATAAATTTCTAGATGTATTTTATATTTATCCCTTCAGCAGTGCTGAGGGTATTATGATTATTCTCTTTTTCTCTCAGTTAAGACAATGAGCTTCAACAGTTTACATGAAGTGCTGAAAGTAACTTAGCTAATAAAATGGCTGAATATAGATTTAAAGACAATTCTATGTGACTCCAGAGAAGGTAGCTTTTGGCTAGACTGATTCTTTATATTCTAATATTGAGAGTTTTTCATTAGGATTCAATATCCATCTTTATTAATAAAAATATTTTAGTGATTCATAGTTCAGATCCTTTACAGAATAAATTTGAGCAAGAAGAAGTGCACTAAAGCACTTTAACCCTGTCATGAGCAAATGGAAAAGTGCATAAAAAATATTATGGTAGGATAATAACAAACTATTAATTAAGAAATATGTTCTCCAGGATTTCTTTATATTCTTTGCCCTTCATCTCATTCATTCAAAGCTTTTGTGTTTTGTTGGAATCTGAGATTCTGAGTTTTTAAAATATAAGCTCTTAAAAACTTAGCACATAAAGTTTATAATACCCCAGCCTCAGGGCCCAAATACTTGAAATAATCTTAACAGTCACCATGTGCTACAGAATATCCTAAAGCACAGCAGAAAATTTTGCCTTATTCCTAAGAGAAGCCATCTATGGTACAAAGTTCTCAGAGACAAGAGGCGGACTTCCATTCACAGCAGGGTTACTTAGCACACACCTCATGGAACAGAATCCAAAGTCCAGTGAAGAACAAGAAAGGTTAACAGACATAGGATGGGAGAATGCAATGGCCAATGGCCAAAAGTCCCATAAAATGCCACTATATAATCTAGGGAACCCTGACATAACTTAGCATAAGGGGTAGGTAGACCCTGAATTGAAAATGTTTAAATTCTCTCAACCCAAGAAAAGAAGGCTCACAATTGAAAACTAATTTTGCATGCAGAAAATAGTCATATTTTGTGCACAATCAAGTTTATGATCTCAAATTCATAGCTATTTACAATGATTTATTTTAACTTCACTAGTCCAATTTAAACCAATATTTTCATAACATATTTTACTTAATTTGGAAAAATTAGTTTTAAAAATACTATAAAATATGTGCATAAAGAGTATTAAGTACTGATTCTATAACTGTGTGTGTATCCTTTTTTTATAAGATTTCTAAAAATGAAACATCACTATAGATATATTTATTAATAGTTACCTATAGTTCTTCATTGTCTACTCTTGGATTGAAATCATTTTCAATAATACAATTAAAATACTTTAAATTTATTGTATTTTTTAGAGAATTGATAAAAAATTATATATGGTTAGCATTAACAAACTTGTAAAGTTGTCTTTTGCTGTTTCAATTTTCTCTCACCAGTCTCGCAGATGTGTGAAAGTCTCTTTCTTTTCCAAAACAAACTTCTAAACAATGACTCCCTATTGGGTGAGGATGTCTTCTGGCTTCTCCACTCTTCACGCCAACATTAGGATAGGCCTTTGACGCTTTCAACTGGTAATGCTTGCTCTTTATTTTGTTTATCTACTACCATGTAGCAAACTAGTATCTTAAAGCGATAATAGACATTTACTTGTTCACAATTTTATAATTTGAGCATCATTAGGTAGAGAGTTTTCCTGTGCTGTTTATGACAGCAGCAAAGGAAGCTCAAATGGAGCTTGGATCCACGTCCAACATGGGCTCATTCAAGCCCCTGGCAAGTCTGCACTGGTCGGTGGACAGAAGTCCTGCTAAGGCTGTGCAGGCAGGTGTCTTGGTTTTCTCCATACTGCCTCCCCATGGGGCCTGATTGGATTTACAGTGATAATCCCAGAATAGTTGGATTTCTTACATAGTGGATGGCTTCCATTACAAACAACAAGGACAAAAGTAAAAGGTGATAGGTTGTCCTACATATTAGGATCAGAACTTTAGAACAATACTTCTAATACAATGTATTGATTACAAATCTAAGGGAAGTGACAGCACAAGGTTATGAATAGTAGAGAATATGGGAAGGGTAGGGAACTAATTAAATGGGTTGGCATGCGCTTCTGTCTTGCAGAACCTCAAGCTTTCAAGTATGGAAAATTATCTATTATTTTAATTCTTTCATTAATTAAGATAAAGAAATAAACAGGGATGAATGTTAGTCAAATAATCAAACACAAATTTTAAAGTTGAGAGAAAAGGGCAAGAAAAAGAGTTTCAGGGAAAGAGCATGTGCAGTTTCTTTGGATTTGAGGAGACATGGTGCATAGATAGAAAGCCACTGTGGCTGGAATGCGGAGTGATGAGGGGCAGGACGCAGGCAAGGCTAGAGAGAGAGGCAGGTCCTCTTGGGGCTGCCTTAAGGCATTTTGTCTTTACCCCAAGCACAGTGAAACCTTATTTAAGAGTCTAAACTAGAAAGTCACATGGTAAGATTTCCAATTAAAAAAATCACTTTGGCTAATGTACAGAGTTTCACTATTTATTAAACTGGGACAATAAAATCACTGCATAATGCTTAAATGCTTAGCATAGTCTCAAGCACATATTAAACACTCAAATTTTAGTTATTATTATTGCTGTTTGTTGTTTCTGGCAGCTTAGAACTATATTTATATTAAAAACAGAGAAGTCAAAGGGTGGGGGTTGTTTGCTGGAGATACAGGAAGGGAGGAGGGCTTCTGAAAATGTCAACTACCTCTGATGTAAAAAAAACAAAAAAACAAAAAAAAACTCAGCTGAAAGATCAAATACTTCCTTTAAAATTACACACACTCAAACCCTGTGAATGCTTGAAGAATGAATAAGGTGAAACAATAAGATGCTTAAAAGAGTCTGTCAAAGCAGACCTTTCTGGCAAAGTTCAGATAAAAAATGAAAACTCTGACTAATGAATGCTCTCGCAATCAAAATCTAACCACTTACACAGCCCAATCCCACATAAGCTTCCAGAATCTTCCATGGTTTTCAAGGAGAATATTCCTTTTATAATGTCTGCAGCCCAAATATGCCTTGCTTCTCCTATTTGTACTTATTTGAGGACTTACTGTTCTTCTCTTGCCATTTGCCTAGTCAACAGTCCTTACTCTTTGTGTTCTTCCACAGCCCAACTAAGTGAGAGCCTGAAGCAACAGCGATAATGGAGACAGATTTTTATCAGGCACTTGATGCTTGGTATTTATTTACAAATTCATTAAATATTAATTTATCAAACATATACCAAGAGCCTACTATGTGCCAGACATTTTTATTTTCCCATGTTCTAGCAATCCAGAAAACTGTCAGAAATTTGCATGCTAATGATGAGGGACAGAGGTAATATAGGAATAAATAAGCAAGAGGAAAGACAATTTCCCTAAATGAGAACTGGTGTAGCAATAATAAATTTAGTTAATATAGTGGAAAATGGCAAGTGTGTTGGGGTGGAAAGTGTACATTACATTAAACAAGCCGCACTGTACTTTATGGAACCTAGAGTCCTAGGAAGAATAAGTATTAGGTTCAAAAGTTATAAAGGCATGAATAATGTTGTATCATTGGAGGAACAGAATGAAGGTTAGTGTTGCTTACTCATGGTCCATCAACAGAGCGGTAGGGAATGAAGTAAGTTGAGCTTGGCAAAGGTCATGCAGTGAAGACGGTTGTGCCCATATTAAGGAATTTTAAATGTCTTGTCTGTGCAGTGGAAAGTCATGGAAAGTTTATGGCAGGGGAAATATATTATCTGATTTATGTTTTAGAATGATCTCTCCAGTATTGTGTGTTGAACAAAAATGAGGGACTTCAGGAAAATAACTTAGGATGTTGTTTCAAGAGAAAAATAGTGGTAGTTTAGCTCACAGCAGTGAAAGTGAAGAGGGGGATATTTGGACAGTGAATGCAAAATGTACTTCAGTCAGAATAAATAAAATCTTTGCGTTTATGGATAATTTTGGAATGGGAGGTAATGCTTGCAAAAAATAAGTTCACGATAGTAAGACATGTTAGTGCATAGGGAATAATTGGGAGAAAAGATGAAATAGTCTATTCAACCTGAATTTGCAGAGACTCTAATATAGGTTTTTTTTTTTAATAAGTGGTTCTTTCTGGTAGAGTATCCAAGAATAAAGAAGAGTTTTAGGCATTTCTTCCATATAGAGCTTAGTAGTTTTATCCTAACCCTGACTCCTCTAAAAGAAAATGTTTCTTTCTCTTTAGTCTCTTTTGATGTGGAAGAGAGATGGATATGAAGGAGGCCCACATGTGATCCTTGCTAGAATTGATAATAATCATGATGCCAAAATACACATATCCTTAATTTTTATTGGAATATTTTATACAATAAAAAGGCCAGTCTTGGTTAGTTGAGGGACCTGCTTTTGTGCTTCTTAATTCCATTAATAAAAGCTATTTAATGAAAATGAATGCAGATAGAAAGTCAGTAGGCATATTTTATTGGAGGGCTATGACATGCAAGAAATGTTTCATTAACTAGTTCTGTGATTAGTCACATATGCTGAGTATGTCTCATTTCCCAGTTTACAGACTTGTGATGTTCCTTCCTCCTCCAGGATTCAAAGGCAATCATGCATATATGATGTATAAGTTATTCTAAGGAAAGGTACAGTTCAAATACAATTCCTAATAGTCAAAACTTTAAATATGAAATCAAATCACTAAGTGATTTAGAGAATTGGCCTAAGTATTGCACATGTTAAATAACATAAACTGAGTTACATATTGAAGTCTTAGCTTAAAATCACTCATTGATGCCAGAAGTCAAGTTACTTTTCCAAAACTCATGTTTTAATAAACAAAATCTAACACTGTATCCTCAAATATCAATGAGTAAAGGTGCATATTTTTCAAGTCTAAGAATGTATGTGCTAATTATTAAATATTATACCATGTGGAAAATATAAAATAATTAATATAAAATTATATTAAATGTATATATATTTTCATAATGATTCACCTCAAATCCTTTAAGTATCTATAGAATTAACGAATTGTTTATTACTAAATTTTCAAACTTTTAAAAATACCCCATTAGCTTTAAGGTAAAATAACACAAAGCAGCACATCAGTAATATTTAAGAATTGTTGAAGTGAAATAACTGAAGCCTCTTACCCTTCATTAGTGTATAAGTCATTAAAATGGCATATAATCATTGTCATCATATGTGTGCACACAATTGAAACCACTAGGAATGGCATATGGTATATTGTGATTCTTATATTATTATGCAAAATACATTAGTGACCAATTTTAATGCACTGTATACCCTGAGTCCGTGGTCATGCTTCACTTTGGTGATACATTTGGTTACTGCAGTGGGTCTTTTCACATGAATCTTATTGCTAACTTAAGCAACTAGGCTCAGAGGCTTTTTAGTGGAAAATAATGTCATCTGTCATGCAATACTTCAGAATGTTCCTATTAAGAACAACCACTCAGCAGTTTTCTAGGTGTTACCCATCAGCTACAAATATGTCTTTATTTTCCATATCACTGTGTGTCAACATAAATTAATAACAGTTTTACAAGTTAATTTCTTTACTATCCAATGCTTTTTCTGAGAGCGTATAATGAATTCATATACAGCTGTGACACATCTTGTAACTATAAGAGCACTTTTATTTAAAATAATTGATTTGTAATTTAGCAAGACATAACATGATCTTACCAAAAAACAAGTACAATCTAATATGATACCTTCCCTCATTCATCACTAAAATGTAGAATATCAAATTATGAGGACACGAAAGTAAGTTGGTGTAATGGGCAGAGCATATTGCTGAAGAGAGAGCCCTTAGGAGTATGAAGACCTGGGTAGAAATAATTTCTCACCCTTACTAGCAGACCTTGAGGACATCATGAAACCTCTCTTAATTTGTCTTTACTGTTAAACTGAAGATTAATAGAGGTAACTACTCCTAAGTGTATATTATAGATGATATGCTTAATATGCCTCATATATTAAGAACCTGATAAATTATAGATGTTATATTGATGTTATTATCATTATTATCATTATTAATTTAGATATAACAGAAAATAAGTAACATTTGTATTTGTGGCAATGTTAACATGTCTGCTAATTCTTTGAATACACTCCTTTTGAAAGGTGAAATTTAGCCTTTTGCCCATTAAATACAGACTGGACTTACTAACTTGCTTCTAACAAATAGAATGAAATAGAATGTGGCAGAAGATGCTCTGTGCCTTCTAAGACTAAGTCGTTGATTGTGGTAGCACCCTTCTGGCTCCCCCTTTGGGGATTCATGCATTCAGGACTCTCAGCTGCCATGTAAGATGTCCTGGAAGCCATCGTGCAGTGGAAAATTAGATAGAGCCAGAGAGATGGCTAAGGAGAGCCAGCTCGTCCGTCCCCCAGTTGTCTGATGTCTCCAGTCCAAGGTACTACCGACTGCCGTGTACCTGAAGATTCCAGCCCCAGCAGCAGATGGACTGTCACTGCATGAGAGACTCTGAACATGATGCTAATATTCAAGCCACTGATCGAGGTAGTTTTAAGACAGCAGTAGATTAACAAAACACTATTACTAAATTATCTTTCTCATTCTTTCTATCTGACTTTTTTATCTCTCCTTTTAAGCACCTCAGCAAACTACTTTGCTTTCCATGAAGAGACTAGAAACATTTCTTTTGAAATGGTAGTAGTATATTCCTTGTAGATGTGTGTGTAAGAGGCTGAGGGGTATGGAAGGTAAAAGTTGGTAGACTACTGTCCAAACCATAGGTATGGTTTAAACTATGCAGCCTTTTGTGCAAAAGATGATGATACAGCCTCCGGGCATAGATGGAGGCATTAGACAGCTGCATTAAGCCATGCTTCTCAGACTGTAGAACTAGTAAAAGGACATAGATTTAGGAACATTGGACAGACAGCTGCCACCTGCACAGTCATTGTGCTGCAGTTATAAAACTCACAAAGCACCACTCTCCCAAAAGTGCTCCACAAAGGTACGTGTGTGGCTATCCCAGACATCACAGGGTGTCATCACAGTGGGAAGATACCTTCAAACAATTACCCACTCTTAGAGAATGTGATAAATCATCTAGGTTAGAGAACCTTAGAATATTCTATATGACATAGACCCTCCGGGCTTCATTACAAAATATCCCAAAGGATAAGATGGGATAAAATGGCTTGAACAAACCAAGTTACTCTCAAAGCACTATCATTTTTTTTCTGATTTGTATTACCTATGCTTAGCTAATTTATTAATTAATTAAAAAGTGTAGCATATTGATGAGTTTGCTCTATTTATTTCACAGAATAATTATTAAACCTGGCACTGACTCCATTAAGGGGCAATACTTGTTCCACAGTTTTGCTTCAGGAAATTTCACATGTGAGCACTTCTCGCCTCAAAATTTTAATTAAGCTCTTTCCTACCTTAAAATAGAGTGTAGTTATGAAGTTATTGCATACCTACAAAATTCTTAGTTTGTGGCAGAAATTTAAGCTTGTCAAAAATTTGTTCTCAGGCTCCTGCACTCTTCCTCAAAATGACTGCAATTGGTATGTGTGCCAAACAGGCCAGATCTTTCCAAACTCAGGAAGGTCAGTCTCCCATAAGTATTTGTTGAAACTTGAAGTTAATCTACATTAAAGAAATGTTAGTTTGTTGGAGTGAAATTTGGCAGTATAGAGAAAAAATTATATTGACTATTATACCTCTTTCCTCAATACCTACACTGCTTTTGTCAGCGAGCCCGAGCTTGGAACTTTCAAGTGCTCTCCCATGTCCCCATTTTGTCAGTCTGTCTCCCTGGTATGCCTCTAACATTCAGTATTTTCAAGGTCCAAGTATTTGGGGACAAGAAAAGGCAAAGCAGAATTTTGTCTGCTCCTAATGTTCTCTGAAATACATGACAAGCCCTGCAGGAAATAACATTTTAGGTGCAAACTCTCATTACCACATTAATTGCCTCTATCATGACAGTTTGGACCTGAAGGAATGTCTGAGAACCTGGTGCGCTTCTCTTCTCAAGAGAGCAAACCAGGCCCAAGGAAAGTGGGTTTGCGATTCCCCAAAGAGTAAGCTAACAGGTGCTGTTACCAGAGTGTGCCTGGGGTTCATCTTCATCACGTGAGTCACTGTGAACTTGGTGGGGAAGTGGCTGTCAGAAATCGGTTAAATTATACTTTATTAGCAAGGCATTTTCACAATAAGTGATTGTCCAATTGACTGTATACCAAAGCGGCGCAGGGTGAAGGGAGTGGGTGGACGGCCGAAGATAAAAGCTCCAAATAGGCTTTCAGCGCCCCTTCCTCTGAAACTGAGCAAACACGGTGCAATCAGAGCCGTGCCTGAGGGCAGCTGGAACTGAGTGAACATTTGAAGTCAAAGTAAAATTTTAAAAAATCCCCTTAATACTGCCCTCCCAAATATCATTAATTGTATTCTTTTAAATTAATATAATTAGAGATGTTAATTATTAAAAGTCAAGTTAAGAATGCAAAGTATTAGGTAATTAAGATGTCTTTTTTTCTGTAAGTCCTTAATGAAAACCAAATGCAATTTTCTTCTATAATCCTTTCAACTTCAGTGATATTCTCAATATTTAAAGAATCAAAAGATTTAAAAGAAACATTGGAAAAAGTGTGGGGTGAATAAAGTGTGTGTAAAATATGGTTGAACACAAAGAAAACATATCTTTGATCTAAGATGATCTCCTGATTTATTGAATACTAGAGTTACTGTAAATTCATCAGCTGTCATTATAGATTATACTCTTAAGGTTTTATAGCTTCTGTTTATTTTTCTCATTTTATTTTTAAATTAGATTTATTGAAGCTTCATATATTTATTTTTAAATTTTTTCTTCTGTCTCCTGCATTTCTTGTCAATCAAGTTGCTGCCATGTATTTGATTTATATATTTTAATAATTATTATCTTCACCATATGTTTTAAACTGTCTTTACTTTCTTTTTTTAACTGAAAGCATGTATTTGGAATGACTTGGCTTTATTTTTCAACATTTAAGTGACATTGTCTAGGGTGAAACACTTCTATGTTTCATAGCTTTGTATTTTGCTTTATAGTATAATTTAAATCTTTTCTTGTTTCCTTTAATAGATTAGTTATAATCTTTTACATTCCTTGATTCAAAAAATGTTTAATCTAAGTTTTAGCATATTAAATATTTATCTATCTTTGCTGTTTTTTAATTTTAACTATATTCTCTCTGTTGTCTGTTGTTCCCTTTCTCCAATATTTACAAAGTTTCAATGATTGTTCCAAATATTATCTTTATATTATGTCCTCATAAAATACCCTTAGTTCCATATTTCTGTATGGAATATATAATGTATAGCTTTATTCTACAAAAATAACATAATTTATTGTATCTTTTTCTCTTCTTCCATCCCTCTCTTCTATTGATAGAATTGATCTACAGTACACTATTATTTTCTAGCGTACACTTTTGTAAATTAAGTATACTTATGTCATAATATTTGACTCCTGGATGTAACATATAAGGCAATTGGCAAGTTCTCAACTTTCACCCTCATCTTCTTCTTGATAATTTTTGTTATTTAATAATGTTTATATTATATTTTGCCATTCTTATACTCATTTTTCTTTAGAACTCAGTTTCATCATTCAGTATAATTGATGCTTGTTATTGCATCTTTGGCTAAATTTTCAACCACTAAATCTTGGCAGACTGTATTCATTCTGTATTAGATTCCTCAAGAAATTCTTGGAAAAAAACTATTTGCCTGTAGCTTTTATAATTGAAAGATCTTGGTTGTATACAAAATCTTTGGCTCAGCCTTTATCTTCTTAAGAATATTTTAAGCCTAGTGTCTTCTAGGGTTGAATAATTGGATAGAGTAGCCTGAGGAATAGCACTTTTTTTTCTTTACAAGTGACTCGATATTTTGCTTTACTGCAAGAATATCTGCTGTTAATTTCAATAACTTTACTAGGGTATTTCTCAATATTAACCATTGTGTTTCATTCTTCCCTGGCACACAGCCCAACCTCCAATATGTAGATTAAAGGCTTATGGATATTAATATATATTGAAACATTTATTCTGTCCCATTGTTGTGAAACTTTCTCTTTTAACTAAATCTATTATTTTCTATCTCTTCTTTAACTCAATTATCTGTGGGGTTTTTTTTTTGAGAGAGGTTAATTTCTCACCTCTGTTGCCACATTCCTTGTTGTGCTTAACATCATCACCTCTCTTTGCCTCACTCAATCTCATCTTAAATTCTAAAACTGTTTTACTTAATTTTCTTTTCTGCATTTCACTAGATCACAATTTTGCCATTTCACATGCTTACCTCATCTTATTTTCAGGCCATATGTTTCCTAAATTCTTGTATTTTAGTTCTGTGTTCTTTCATAAGTATAATTCAATGTGGAATCCTTTGTTAAAGTATTTTCTAATATGCAATAACAAGTGTTTCTCTTTTCTTTGTAAGTTTTATTACAATTTCATTAATTATAGTGTTGTTTTGCTGGATCCTTTTGAATCACTGATGGTTAAAAGAGTTGGGCTTTTATGAACCAGTTGCACTATTTACTTTATTTTTATTTTTGGTTGGTGGGCAATTATGACTTCAAGATTCCCTCCAGGTTTCCTAAAGCTACCTCCTCAATTGCCTGGATTACCAAATGTTTTATTAAGATATAAAGGTTTTCATTGTCTCTCTCTCTCTCTCTCTCTTTTTAATTCTTGTTCAATTATAGTTATCCCCATTTCCCCTCCCCCCATTACTCTCCCTGCGTTACCCACCCCCGACTTCCACATTCAGTCCTCCCCCGCCCTGTTGTCCTTGTCCTCGGTTACTTCATACCGGTTCCTTGATGACCCTTCCCCTTCTTTCCCCCACTATTCCCTTTCTCCTCCTTTCTGGTTACTGTCAGTTTGTTCTTTATTTCAGTGTCTCTCTGGTTATATTTTTTTTTGCTTGTTTGTTTTGTTGATTATGTCCCACTTATAGGTGAGATCATATGTTATTTTTCTATCACTGCCTGGCTTATTTCACTTACAATAGTTCATCATGTCTCTTTGCAGACAACTAAGTTTAGGAAGGTTTCTGTCCTCACCTTGTGCTCCCTGGCTTGTGTTTTAGGAGGTTTCTGTCCTCACCTTGTGCTCCATTGACTACTACAACCAATATTTGCTGGATCCAAAGTAAATAATGTACACTTAAGACATTAATTTGTTAGTATTTCTGAGATTCACAACCTTTGGACTTCCACACAGCCTCATTCACTGGAATCATGAAAAATGCATGCCCTTACTCATTACCTTTATTTAATGTGGGTGTGCCTGGTTTATTCTGTTATAGCTCCATCCTCCAGCACTTGCAATTTAGATGTGTCTATATCCTAGGATTGAGAACATATTTTCATAGTTAATTCTGGTATCTACTGCTGCTCGACCCCTCCAAACTGCACTGTAAAACACCCTGCCATTTCCTGTACAATATGCTCTGGAACCATAGCTTCCTGCATGACTTTGCTTATCAACAAGCTCTTTGCCTTTGTTGCCATTTATGCATTCATTCTCTTTGTCTTCTTGCATTGGTGAAAGTGGGGTGTGCCTATTTTTCCTTTAGTCTTATGGAGGTTTTTAAAATGCTGAACAAGAGAGATTCCTGTCTAAGATGCCACCACATAGAGCTGTACCACTTCAGTTTCAATAAGAAACCCAAATACATGGTGAGTAAGTTACATACTGACATTCTCACAAGTAGTGACAAAGAAAGATACTAGAACTTAGGTTCTTAAATTCTACTCTAATCCTCATTTACCGCACATAATACCTTTATCCCTTTGAGTACACTGCACATAACTAGGAATCATTAATGTTTCACTTTTTATACTTAATAATATTAATCAATATTTCAGAAATATTATAAATCATTAATTTCTTGTCATAATGAATGTTTATAAATTCCTTAAATTTAATTCTTTTATGATAGTGCCACAGGCTAGTGGTCAGTTGTTACACACCAGAGAAGTCATATTACACTGTTTGCAAGTAACCATTATGATTGATTTGCTATATCAATTATTAAATATTTTGATATCATCCCTGGTTTTGCCTCACTAATGGACTACTGATATATTTGAATTCAGCTGGAAGTAGTATTACAAATGCTTATATCAGATTTAGATTACATGTTTATATAATGTGTATATATATACCATTACAACTAATATATATGTATATAAGTATAATTTCATGTAATTAATATCATTTAAAAAATCTCAGCTGAGAAGGAAGAAATAAAGAGATCAGTGAGACAGAAAACTGAGATCACCAGAAAGCTGGAGCAGCCCTTGAATGATAAGTCCTTGTTTTCATTTCCCATTTATAAACAAATCCAGAGTCATGAGAAATGAAGAAAAATAGCAGAGCATATAGGCAAATTGCCCATCAGAAGATATTATCTGGTACTACAAGGAGCTTTTCGAAATAAAGAAAATACCACAAAATCATTTTGTAATCAACATGCTACACACAAATTTGCCTTAAATATTGAAGGAAATATTGTTCAGCCATCTTTAATTTCATAAGTCACATCTTCTCTAGAATAATCAGCAATTTCAACAAATGCACATAGAAATTATTTCCAAGCCTCTAATATAATAAAGTGAAAAAGTTACAAATCACTATGAGCATGTGGTTGAATACACTAACTTCTGCTTCATCCGTAATAGTTTAGCTTACTGGAGTTTTTCATTGTTTAAACTACTTCAGTCAGAGACTGCAACAATTCTCATCCCCAACCAATATCTACCAGTGAGTAACAATCTACGTGTTCAGCTTTTAAAAATCTGGTGCTCTAATGAATGTGTGGCAGAAGGTGCATGATAAGATTACTGAGCAGTCACCCCTTGGTCTCTTTTTCTCTTGGGTTTTTCTTCCCCAATAATAAAGCCTGAGCCAGCTACGCACCACCTGAGATGGTCAATTTGCCTAAGAGCCGTGTTTTCTGTGTTTTGCACACTTGTTTAATTGGGTAGTACGTGATTTCTAAGTCAGCAAAGAGAATTTAGAAAATATTTAAATGACTGCATCCAAAGGCATATGAGTTTTTCTTAGAACCAGCCCTGTTTATGCAAATATAATTTAGAACCAATAACCTAACATTAAGAGGAATCTCACTCTTTCCATAATAGAGGGAACTTTTGGGTAATATCTGATTGATAAGATAAGACATGCTATATTCAGTACAAGCAGTTGCTTCTGCCAAATAAATTCTTGAACAAATAATGCAAACTCTGACCTCCAAAGGCTTGTTGCAATTTTCACTAAGGTCACAATAGTGGTAGTCTGAGTCAAATCCATCCACTTATTTATGTGAGCCAAAAAAAATAACGCCTTACCTCCTCCAGCAGTTTGCTAAGCATTGGCTGCTATATCCCCAGAATTAAATACAAATAAACCAAATCTTCATTTAGAGAATGGAAGAGTTAAATAATAAAACTTATGCAGAAAGAAGCAGCAAGAGGCAGACTAACCCTCACAAAATAGCATTAGAAGATTTCAGGCTGTTTCCATACTGAGGCCTTTTTCCCCCTCTCAGGAAAAGTTAGCCCTCTAGGTCCATTCACTCATTAGCAAGGACAACCACCCACTTCTGCCACAACAAAGTGCCCGTTGGCTTAGAACAGACAAGGTATGCTAATAAAAAACAAATAAGTTCCTTTTTTCTCACTGGCAATTCTAATTGGCAAACATTTCCAGATTGGAGAATAGTTAAACGCTTGAGGAAGGGACAGATGTTCTCTCTCCTCACTAAGTAGAGCCTTGGCGTATTGGAAGTATTATGTATTCCAATTTTACAAACCCCAGAGGCAGGGGATTTACTATTATATAATGTGTAAAGGAGATGTCCTTTTTTCACGTAAGTACTCAGTGTTAACCCAGGAGACAGACTATTTCCCACAAGAAGGACTTGGTAAGATACTTGATTAATCTTAACAAGGCCCATACAAACAGGAATCTATGTTCCCAAATTGCTTAATTTAGAGGTTTTCCACAATCTCATTTTTCTAGATAAATCAGGGTATTGTAATAATCTCAAAAGGCTTAAAGTGATTTCTGACTCTATCCATTACTACCCTCTAAAGTTAATCAAGTTACATAGCTTTTAATTCCATTTTTTACCATCAAAATGAGGAGAATAATCATTATTCCATCCCGAATTGCCTTACAGAGTTCTCTTGATAAACTGAAAGATTATATGTGAGAACACTTCATAAATTATAAATTATCATTAACGTTCTTTTGTTTTTTATTGATTCTTGTTGTGCTAATAATCCCTTTTGACCACTTTGGTGGCTAGAAGGAGGAGAAAAATTTAAGGTTTTTGTTTCTGGTTAGTTTATATATAAGATGTCACTGGAGGAAAAAAATGCCAGAATGTGGCATTATCATTTCCTTTTCATAGAGTTCAAAAAGACAGATATTGAATTAAATCACCAGAATATTCTCTTGAACTTAAATGTAAAGGCATTCAGAATCTGATTCTACAGAAGATACTATCTTTAAAATATAAATATAGATTTACTTTTCTCTTGCATCTCATTTAAATCAACTCAATGTCTACCATCACCTTTAGTGGGTATTGTCTCCATAATTTTCATCAGCTTTGGTACATGAAACAGTCTGCTGTCCATCAGAAATGCCTGACACCCAAGCTCGATTAATCTGTAAGATCCCTGAATCTGTGTCCTTACTTCTCATCATGCATACACCATGCATTGCATGATATATTTTTTTTGGGTTTGGGCATACCTGTATTTCTCTGTCAAAAACAAAGTTAGAAATGGGTCTCTTATTCTTAATTCTAAATGTCAGAAGAGGTTTTTAATTTTAGGTCATTTAAACTCAAGGTAAAAAAATATAAAATGAGTAAAAAAGAAATGATACCTGTAAATATTGACAATCCATATTTCCAAAAGACAAGGTCATATTGATTAAATGTGTAGACTGTATCCTTCCTATATGTCTGCCCAATGTGCAGAGACAAATTATATTCTGTGTTCTAAAGGTATATAAAACATCAAAGCTTGTTGCTTAGATGTTTTGACGGTGAATGATTTTTTCAATATTAAAAAAAACAACAACAGGCAAAATGCTATAGCCTACATACGGGGATAGGTCAGTACAATGATAAGCAAATAAAAACAGTTTTATACTTTACATATTTAAAGGTATAAAAACCAAGAAGCTTAAAATTAGAGTCAAAGATATGACAGTAGCAGATGACCATCTAATATCTAACTTAAAGTAAATGTCTGAAACCTGAAATACTAAAACATTATCAAGCAGGCACATGTTATAGGAATAAAAAAGATATCCCTCAGAATGACTGGACCTCTGAAGGGGAATTGATTTTCATTGTGTCTGTTGAAAATAAAGAAAAAAGTCTACAAATAAAATGGATTTTATACAAATGGTGCTATTGTTACATATGAATTGAACAATGAGACTCCATGTAATCTACCTAAAAACTAGATATGCAAACATCTGAAAATGAAATCTGTGATAATGACATATAGTAAAATAGTACAGAAAAGGGAATTCCACCCTTAAAGATATGGGCACCCAAAGGAAGAAAAATTATATGAAATGACTTTTATTCTCAAGGAAGAAGAACTAGTGTTAATATTGGAATTTTCAACTTGAAACAAACTTGGATACATTTTAGATTAGGAAAATAGCTTTATTCCTCTAAATGTGAGGGTTTATAACTTAGTACTACAATTTCAACAGGTTATTTTAACTTAATTTTAAACCCACACATAATTTAGCTTGATTTTCTTACAGCTATTGATGTTCAACAAACTTTTGCATTTCCAATATAAGGTTTAAATTATATTGTATGAATAAATATCACTGAATTTTCAGCATTCCATACTTAGCTCAAAATTCAGAACCAAACTATGCAAAAGCTCTTGGCTTGACCATTGTAAAACACGTTTTCTATTTAAAAATATATTTTATTGATTATGCTATTATAGTTGTCCCCTTTTTTTCCTCACCTTTAGCTGAATGTTTAATTTAATATTAGTTAAGTGAACTTTCCGAGTAGGTCCACAGTAAAAGAAACCAATGAGAAAAGGATAGCTGTTGCATTTCCATAGATGTAGAAAAAAATGGATCAAATACATTCTATTCAAATGCTCATTTAAACAAGATAGCAGACAATATAAAATAATTTCAATAGTAAATTTGAGAAAATTTTTCTTATCATTTGTTAACATATACAAATAATAGCCCTGTAGTCTGCCACATGAGCCCCTGCCATATTTTAAAAGAATCAAGTTAGTATCAGTCACTAAATAAGAACTAGATTGCATTTCTTCCCCTTCCTTTTTCCAAACGCTATTTGTTCTGTCTTCAAAATTGCATTCATGACCCTGGTTCTGGTGTTCAGAAACAAAACAAAAATGAATAGTAAGTAGATTGATACAGCCAAATAACTTTAGAAATAGAAATATACCCCAAAGTCAGTAATAAGGAGACACTGACCCACAGAGGCACTAAATCGCTGTCGCAGAACAGGGCTTTGAAATCACAACTCCACATAGCAAGCCCAGCGTAACTCTGATAAGCAAGACTATCTAAGGAAGCCGGACCAGGCAGAGAGAAAGGCAGAACTCAAACACGAAACACAATGTGGTCTCTCTGTGGCCTGGCTGCTTTTGCTAGTTATCACTCCTTCTGGAATGGCTCTAGTCTCATCTATACCTGATGCAATTTGAACCATTCCTAAATGGCAGCTCAAATTTCACTTCTTTTTGCTAGTGACCTCATATGCAATTGATCTCCTCCCAGACATGTCTATTACCAGTTTTATGTCTTAATGTGGTCACTGCTGTGTCCCTGTATTATACTTTTTCTTACACATGATTGGTTCCTCACAGAAATAGAAACTTCCAGAGGATAGGGAGTCTATCATTGCTTATCATTATATGTACCAAAATAATGGTTTGGATTGTAGTTTTTCAATGAATCTGTTAAACAGACACACACATACACAAACACATATAATGAATAGATACTTAGAAATTATGAGAGTAACCATTCAGAACAATGCTTCCCAAAATGTGATTTGAGAGCAATCTGTACTCAAATTAGCAACAAGAACTGAACTCCTGAATGTCAGACTTTGGGGATGAGGAAAAAACATTTTAGTGATCGAGGTGTGGACAGCATTTGGAGGCCATTACTTTGCCATTCTAAGACGTGAATAAAGATCTTTAGTTCAAACATCCATCAGCTTTTTAAGGTCCCTTTTTTCTAAACTCCCATACGCTATGTGTATGCTTTAGAGAATACTCAGAACTCAACATCAATCATGACCTTCATTCAGCTTTAATCATTTCTATGGGTCCTGCTAAAATATCTTTTAATGCATCATTTCATGAATCTATATTAAAATATAGAACCACATAGGGCTTTTTGGTATTTAAAATTCATGAGTCCTCTTTGCATGTGTAGCTGTTAAACTATCAATTCAACTTTCATTTGTGTAAGTGCAACTACCGGTAGCTGGGGTTTTGTTCTGAAAGTTAGCTATAGCTCATTTACACTTAATTCTGCCATGCTCCTACCTGTGCGACAACATGTCTCCCTGTTCAATCTACCTCTGTTTGTTCAAAGGCTAATTTCTGAAATATCAGCAGAGAAGCATTGTAGGTAATGGGTTAACTTAGGCATTTTAAACAAAGTAAAATAAAACAAGTTAATGTTTAAAAGGATAAATGATAAAAAAGAGAGGCTATTGGGAAGAGAAACATCCAGATTTTGATATGAAAAATGAGGAAGTTATAAAGACAACCATTGGACTACTTAGACTCATTTTTTCCTTTGTTTTCTTTTTCTTTATGATCATGGAAAGAAACAATTAGGATTACAGTGGCTGACAAAGATTTAGGGAAGTTGAATTACAACGTCTCTAGGTTGATTGAGCCCATGAGCAAGATTATTTTGTTTGTAGTACTAACACCACCTTGGAGAAATATGTGTATATTTGTGTGCATACATACATACATATATACATATATGAATATACACATATATATGCAAAGCAAAAGGATTTTCATATGAGTCAAAACTTGATATGCAGAACCATGGAAAATTGTTCAGGATTTCACAAGGTAACAAGAATTTTACACAATTTATTTTATTTCATATTTTTCTTTTTTGTATAAATAAACCCTTATTTCAGGTAACAAACAACCTAAGGATGACAGTTAAATATTATTTTCTGAGATTACACAGTTTGGACAGAACTGTGATTTGTACAATGAGTATTGCACATCAAAGCTCATGATTTCTTTGCTCTAAAACATTATCTTAATGGATGCAAAAGATTTAAACTATTTTTTTTCAAAGCCACGGGATAAAGTGTTATATTCAGACCCAGAAAGGATATTGAGATTGGTTTATAAACTACAGTGTGTTTTCTATTCTTTAGATTCTGCTCAAACTGTTCTTTCTTAATTGTTTATTAGATTTCTTCATTGAGATTGTAATAAGATGACTGGTCAAATGGTGATGGCGTGAGAAGGCACTAAAAACACAAAATAAAGCACTGTGTAATGTTGGTACCCTTCTTATGTCCCTCTCTCAGGGACAACCAAACACTAATGCTGATTTGATTATTATTTATTTTCTCAGAAATATATAATGTTATACAATGATCTAAATGTGTGTGTACAAAGATCTCTTTTGCATACTCACAGAAACAGCATATACAGGGGCATATACTCCTTTTTTCCAGGTGTATGATCTGTTATCATACATAAAAATATGATTTGAAGATCATTTTTTAATCTATTGCCTCTTTATTTTCAATAACTGCATATCCTTTCAATGTATGTCCCTAGTTATTAAAACAATCTGATAATGCTGGATATTTTTCTGGTGTTTTATTATCAAAAACAACACAATAGTTCACATATGCTTACATACATATTTACATACACAAACCTGCAAAGTACATTCTTTGAAATGTAATTTCCAGGTGATTTGTGTTGGGATTTTCCAATTTCAGCATCACTTTCCCAATAGTTTTTACCAATTTTTACTCTTATAGACAGGGTATGAAGTGCCTTGTTGCCTCTTACCCTCACCAACATAATATTATCACATATTTTTGGTTTGTGCCAATGTGGAGGTGAAAAATGGCATCGCATTATTTGTTTAATTTGCGTGTAAGCATGCAGAAGATTGAATATTTTTTCATATGCTTATAAGCCATTTATCTTTGTTTTTATTTATTACAGTGAACAGTATCTTCATGCTGTGCCTATTTTTCTCTTGTATTTCGGTCACTTTTGTCACTTTCTTATTTATAAATACATTTTTATAATGAGGAAATTAGTCTCTTGTCCATCATTTGTGCTACATATATCTTTCCATGTTTATCTTTTGATGTGCCTTATGAATTATTTGCCCTGTAGAAAATTTTAAACTATGCATCAAATTTATCACCAGTGTTTTCCTTTACTGCTTCAGGCTGCTTATATCTTAATTTTCAGTTTTATTCTACTTCATGTTTATTTAAAAGACTATGCTGATGCTTACTTTTGAGGATGATCGTATTTCTTTTTTTACTATCCCATTCCCCCTTCACAAGGAATTTATTTTACTAACACAAATAGAAATCCAGTTTAATTAATAATTATTTATTTTTCTCACCTGTTTTACTCATAGATGCTAACTGAGACTTGAACATGATAGCTCCTCAATAAATACACTTTAAGTGAAGTATTAGTACTATTACCACCACCATCTTCAACCATAGCAAGTAATGACCACAGGCTTTTCCAGCTGGAAGTGACCAGAGATTACCCCTAGTGCAACTCCTCCCTTTGGGAAGGAAGAGACTACTGCACGTACGCCCCAGCCCTGCCATTTTGTCTTGTTAAGCTTGTGTTTTGCCTGAACCCTCAGGAGAATTTTCAAGTCCAGGCACACAGGGTCACACCCTAAAGTCACAACGCACTGTTAATTTAGCTATTTCAGTTTGAAGCCTCCAGGACCTTGAAGCCTCTTTCGTTCTGCTCCTCCCTCTGGTCAAGCTCTGAACCTGTTACCAAATTATCATGCAACCAGGTTTTGATAAGTTTTATTCACCACACAGCTGAAGCACAGATGATTAGTCAAATTTAGCTTGACATCCCAAGCCTGTTTATATTTATGGAGATTGTAGCTGTTCCGATACATTCATTTTAAGATTAACAAAATATTTTAGCTTTTTAGCATTTCATTATTACTGAGGCTTTGGCCACAAAAAAGGTCATTGTGTGGCCACAGGTCCTGTGATTGTCTTTAAAAGAAAAAAAATAGGTATTACCCAACACTGGGTATTTTTGCAAACATAATTTCTAACTTGTGCATGTATCATGGAAATGTGCACTTGAACCCTATATAATTTTATTAACCATGTCATTTGATTTAAAAAGCTGTTTTATTTTTTTAATGCCCAACCAATTGCCCCAACAAGATTTTGATTTGAAACACTGTAATTGTGATATGTTAAAATTTATAGATAGATTCACAGTTAAATTCTGGTGTTTCTGTTTTGTACCTTAAACTATATCTTTTAATTTATATAGCAATTACAAATTGAATTACCTTAATTTCAAGGATTTATTATATTTCAATGGGTAGAAGTTAAGGGTAATATCACGTAACTTCAACATAATGGCATTCTCTCACTAGCTTTTTAAAAAATTTCTTCCTATTCTTTTAAATTTAAATGTTTATATAGAAGGTGGAATCATCTGGTTTGTGTTTGTAAAGCGATAGTTGGCTATATTTAGGAGGTTATATTAAATTGAAAAATATTTTAAAATATTAAGTTACTGAGTTATTCTTTAAAGAAAAATGTCTTTCCATGTATTCAATTCTCTCTTTTTCTCTTTTATTTTTGTACCCCTAGAACCTCCAGTGCTTGAATAGATCATTCTGAAGGGATGAAAGCTGAATGTAGGAAACTTCTAGGAAGACTGCCTAACCAGAATTGTTCCAGGAATTGAGCAATCTTTGGATGTGTACAATTTAAAAGAAAAAGAACATTCATTCACTTGTGATGTTGGGGGCTTAGCTGGATTTGACCTACAAGGTCCCTTTCAACTGGAGTCTGATATGACTGTGGAGGTAAAGATGCCCTAGAATTACAGACTGGGCTGGGCATGCTTAGTGGCTGGCACAGGTTTTCACTAGTAGAGATGTTTTGGCTGCAGATGGAGAGCAAGAACCTGAAGGGATATTGCAGAAACTGGAGGCTTCTCAGCTGAGAAGCCTGAAGGGAGTGTTGCTGGGCTTGGCGCTGCTAAGGTCAGGGAGGAATCGAGCCCCTCTGCATAGTTTGCCTGTATCTCTTGGGACAAATCTAAACACATATGACTGTGCTGCTAGAGAAGATAACCATGGTGGATTCAAAATTGTGCTGGTGGAGACTCCTGCCTCCCTGCTTTATGGCCATTAGGAGAGCTTTTATTTTATTTTTTACATATATCCCAAACATATTTATTAATTTTATTACTAGGTATTTTAATTTTTTAAAAGTTTCCTTATGTTTATAATTAAAATAAGGTTGTTTCACTGATTAAATTTCATACATATAAAAAATCTTATGATAATGATTAGCTCAAAGTAAACACTCATTATCTGTTAGCTATTAGTTTTATTACTTTTTGACTAATTAACAATAGTTTTAGAAACTTCCACCTTACTGTATTTAAAATATACTATTAGTTTCAATAACTTCAAATAATAAAAATGTAACATTTAGTTTATTTGGGTTTTCTTATGTATAGACTCCATTAACCAGGAAATGATTACTTTTCATGTTTAAATTTTTTACCTTATTTTTATATTTCTCAGAATTGCATTGACTTATCCTTGTAGAGAAATTTTAAGCAATGCTAGCTATAGTGTGCATCTTTCTCTGTTCCTGACCTAACAAAAGTAGCCATTTGCTAATTTAAACAGTTATAACTGATTTTTTGATATACCATTTTTGGCACTGACATTAAATATTAACTGTATATGTGACTTTTCTCCTTTCAAATATTCAGACTGCTCAACATTAAATTATTTTTGACATCTAAGCTTATTTTATTTTCAATTTTTAAAAATGTTTTAATAGATTCTAAACAAATAGGATCTCATTAAAATAAAAAGCTTATGTATGGCTAAAGAAACAGCATTAACATGAAAAGAGAAGCAACTCTATGGGAAAACATATTTGCTAATGACAGCTTGGATAATGGTTTGATCTCCAAAATATATAAAGATCTTGCATGACTCCACTCCAGGAAGACAAACAACCCAATTAAAAAATGGGCAAAACACTTGAAGAGACACTTTTCCAAAGAGGACATACAGAGGGCCCAGAGACATGAAAAGGTGTTCAGTATCACTAGCCATCAGAGACATGCAAACTAAAACCACAATGAGATACCACTTTGACACCCATCAGAATGGCCAACATAAACAAATCAACAAACAAGTGTTGGAAAGGATGTGAAGAAAAGGGAACACTAGTGCACTGTTGGTGGGAATGCAGACTGGTGCAGCCACTGTGGAAAACAGTATGGAATTTCCTCAGAAAACTAAAAATGAAACTGCCTTTTGACCCATCAATTCCACTGCTGGGATTATATCCTAAGGACCCTGAAACACCAATTCAAAAAAGCCTATGCACCCCAATTTTCATACCAGCACAATTTACAATAGCCAGGTATTGGAAGAAACCTAAGTGCCCATCAGTAAATGAATGGATCAAAAGCTACAGTACATTTACACAATGGAATACTACACAGCAGAAAGGAGGAAGGAGCTCCTCCCATTTGCAACAGCATGGATGGAACTGGAGAGCATCATGCTAAGTGAAGTAAGCCAGGCAGTGAAAGACAAACACCATATGATCTTCCCTATACATAGAACCTAATCAACAAAAGAAAACAAGGAAGCAAAATATAACCAGAGTCATTGAAACAAAGAACAAACTGACAGTAACCAGAGGGGAGATGTGAGGAAATAATGGGGAAAAGGAGGGAAGGGTTTTTAAGATCATGTATAAAGGACACATGGACAAAAGCAGCGGGGATAAGATCCAGGGTAGGAGGTGGGGATAGCTGGGGCAGGGGGAGTGGTGTGGTGTGGGGAAATGGAAACAACTGTACTTGAACAATAAAACATGCAGATTTTTTTTGCTAGATTCTATTTTCTAATGTGTTATTGATAGATTTTCATAAGTGTTTATGATTTTAAAGGTTGTGTACTTCATTATGCTATGCCATAGTGCATTTTTGCATGTTTTGGGGTATATATGTAGTACTAAGCTTGCTTTATCTAAAATGTCTTTAAAGTTTTTTTTAATTTTTAAACTTTATGGTACTTTAAATATAATTTAATTTATCTGTTCCTGAATGTTTGATATAAATCCATTGTGAAGGCTTCTACTTAAAGCAATATTTATTTATTTTTTATTTGTGGTATTTGGGTCTGTAAGTTCTTGTGATGCAGAGCTACACAAAAAGGGAATTTTATGAAATTTCTTATTCTTTGATAGTAACTACTATGAAAAACTGTTCTGCTTCTTACAAGTTCAAGTTTTCAGCTCTTTTGGTGTAGAATTGAATACAGCATTCTCTTCGAATTCATTCAGTTTCCTTTGCATTTGTAGTTATTTGTCAATTTTATTTTCAAACATATAGTTGTTTTTTAAAAAAATTTTGCTAAGGTTTAGTAGATAATAATGTATTTTATTTTTGTTATATTTTTATAGAACCCCCTGAAATTATCTGTGTTCTAACTCTTTCTTTTTTCTAATTCACTATTTTTTTGCCATTTGTTGTGCAAATTTATTTCTTTTATCCTTAAGTTAATATTGATTTTCTTTTTCTAATTTCTTGATTTTTTTAATTAATTAATTTTGGTCACATTTCATAATGGATCATTCCTTACTTAAATTCAACCAATGTTAGATGTTAATCACATTTTAAAAATACTTGACAGTAACCCTTAGATTACAATTTGATTAAATAACTAAGTTCTGTAACCTTTACCAAGCTCAAGCATGAAACTATAGCAAGGATGAAATTCACCTAGAAGAAGAAAGTGATTTCTATTATAAGTATGCATTGTTCATTCCTACAATTTTTCCTTAAGGAAACATCCATCACCTCACTTGCTGCTCCCTGGAATCTAATTATCTATCGGTCCTTTCACATATGGAAATGGGGAATTAACGTAGGGCAATTAGTTTACCTAAAAAAAAGTATCTTCTCGTATCATACCCAAACTGGAGCACCATATGAATATTTACTTGGCTTCTTGCTGGCACACAAGTGGTGGTCATTCACATTTTAAATAATAAAGGCAGAAATATTCTAATCAAATATGAAGGTAGAAAACAAGGACAAAAGTACATTTTCCATGTTTTATCCCACTGATCACTGTTGCTTGGCTTTCTTCTAAATTAGCTATAACTTCCCCCAATCAGGGCTCTTATATTTACTCAGGGTATTCACAGTCTTTACATTAATCCTTAGACTTGACTTTCCCTCTTGCCATTTTTGGCATTTTCCTAGTTGAGTTGCTTGAGTTAACCAGCAGGCTGAACAATGGGTTAAGAAAAATTGATTGCATAAAAAATAAAACTATCTAAAATATATTCTTCACACTATGAAAAATCTTAATGTGAATACAGTAAAATCAAACATGTTTTTGATACTTTTCTTTTTAAAAATATATTTCATTGATTATGCTATTACAGTTGCCCCAAGCTTTCCCCCTTGCCCCACTCCACCCAGTACCCTCATTCCCTCCAGCAATCCTCCCTTAGTTAGTGTTCATGGGTTGTACACATAAGTTCTTTGGCTTCTCCATTTCCAATACTATTCTTAACTTTCCCCTGTCTATTTAGTACCTACCATTTAAGCTTCTTAATCAATGCACCTTTTCCTCCATTCTTGCCCTTCCCCTTCCCTGCTGATAACCCTCCAAATGATCTCCATATCTAGAATTCTGTTCCTGTTCTGGTTGTTTGCATAGTTTGTTTTTTTTTTTAAGTTCAGTTGTTGATAGTTGTGAATTTTTGTCCTTTTGATGTTCATACTTTTGATTGTCTTCTTTTTTTTAATAAGTCCCTTTAACATTTCATGTAATAATGACTTGGTAATGATGAACTCCTTTAGCTATACCTTGTTGGGGAAACACTTCATCTGCTTTTCCATTCTAAAAGATAGCTTTGCTGGGTAGAGTAATCTTGGATGTAGGTCCTTGCTTTTCATCACTTTGAATGCTTCTTACCTGAAAAGTTTCTTTTGAGAAATCAGCTGACAGTCTTTTGGAAACTCCTTTGTAGGCAACTCTCTGCTTTTCAGATTGTTGCTGTTTTTAAGATTCTCTCTTTATCTTTAACCTTTGGCATTTTAATTATATGTCTTGGATCTTGATGTGATCCTCTTTTTGTACAATTTGTTTGGGTCTCTGTACTTAATGGATTTGTATGTCCATTTCCTTTGCCAAATTAGGGGAAGTTTTCTTTCATTATTCTTTCAAATAAGTTGTCAATGTCTTGCACTTCTTCTTCTCCTTCTATCATCCCTATGATTCAGCTGTTGGTATGTTTGGGGATGTCCCAGAGGCTCCTTATACTATCCTCATTTTCTTTGAATTCCTTTTTCTTCTTGCTGTTTTGGTTGCATGCTTATTTCTTCCTTATGATCCAAATCATTGATTTTAATCCTGGCTTCACTCTCTTACCTGTTGGTTCCCTGTAGGTTTTCTTTGTTTCATTTAGTGTAACCTTCGTTTCTCCTTTTATGTTGTTGCCATACTCAATGAGTTCTTTGAGCATCTTGATCACCAGTGTTTTGAACTCATCATCTGATAGGTTGTTTAGTTATTTTTCTCAAGTTTTATTCTGTTCTTTCATTTGGATCATATTTTTTTGTCTCCTCTATTGGCAGCCTCCCCATGTTTGTTTCTGTGCATTAGGTAGAGCTGTTTTGACTTCCAGTCTTAGTAGCTGGCCTATTGTAGAAAAGGCACCTATAAATTTTGTGGGGCAGAGCTTTAGATAATCACCAGGGTGGGGCAACCTGCTTCACCAGTTTGTGGCTCTGTGTTGGGGGAGGGCTCAGAGAGGAGACAACGCTTCCATTTGGCTTTTGGAGGTTTACTCAGCACTTGCCCTTTTTCCTGTGTCTTCACTTACTCCCCATATGCAACTGTCTGCCTTCCAGCTGTTGCCCTGGTGCTGGATACCAGAGGGAGTGGGTTTAACTATGTTCTGAGTCTATTATGGATCCTTTAAAAGGAGTTTCCTGAAAATTTGGCAGTTTCTTCCATTGCCTCAAACCACTGTTTTTTTACAGCCAGAAGTAATGGGAATTTATCTTCCTGGCTCTGGAGCCCTGGGCTGTGTGGTCTGACCTTGGTCTGGCATCTCTTGCTCTCAAGATATCCCTCCCGATTTTTATCTACCACCTATGAATAAGGGACCACCCATTCCACCACTGCTGCCTTTCCTACCTCACTGCATCTCTGTGATCTCTTCCTGTCTCCACATCTTTGTTCCTCAGGCCCATTTGGGTGATTGTAGCTTCTTTAAATTCTTGGTTGTCAGACTTCCATACAGCTGGATTGTCTGATGGTAGTGGGTATTATTTGTTGTGAGGTGTAGTTGTAACTCTTTCTGTGGTTGTGTGAAAGAAGAAGCATGATTGCCTATGCCTCCATTTTGACTGGCAAAACATGTTTTCAAACAGAGCAAAATTAGTTAGCTAAAGGAGTTACCTTAAAAAGAATGAAAACTGACAATGAATAAAATAAAGAACAATTCCTGATATGAATGATTATTTTAGGAAAAATACAGTCAAGATTTTTTTCAAATGTTGGGTCATCCCAAGCCTTAGTTTTACAATAGTTGAATGCATACAAGTTTTTAAGAATGTTCAAATTTTCAATTTTTGTGTAGAAGGAGGAGCAATAATAAAAAAGTCAACAGTTCTCTTGGCTCCAATGGATATTGCAAAAGGCTATAGTATATTATAAGGTATATCTATCAGACATGTTAAATATATACAAAGAAAATTACAAGGTACCCCCCACTTCTAAGTAATAGTATTAACCAAGAATTTTATGCAGCTTGATTAAATTTTAGACAGGTTGTTTTCTGATTATAGTTTGTCCACCTACCCCCACTCCTTTAAGAATTTCTTAGAGCATTTACTTTAGAGCATTCTTTACTATACATTATTTCTATGTTCCTTCAAGAACATATATCCTTTTTAAAGATATATCATTTAAAAAGTTTCCTCTCAGATTTACAACCCAGAATGTCTTTCTCAAGGACCTAGACGCCATCTTTAATAATGTAAACATTGAGATCTGTAGCACCCCCATCTCCCTGTTTCTATGGGAGGTTAGAAGACTAACTTTAAAGGATATCTTGTTCCAAGCTGAAAAACTACTTCGCCTCATAAAGATATGAAAAGTTTAATTTTCCTTTGGGTAAGGCCAATTGGACGACACAAGTGGTCTAGATTGCACCCTCTCTCTAGTGCTTAATAATCCTGCGTATTTTGTTTCAGAAGAGCTGAATTCTGTGGGAAGTTTATAGCAATAGCCTTAGGGGGGAAAAGTCTTTCTTGCTAGTGTAACTTGTCCAGTGCAATTTTTCCTTTGACAAGCATGAGTGCTAAAAACAAAAATAAAGCAGTATAAAGAGACAGAGAAAATAATATATTGCTTTTATACAGAGTACTCCATGGGTCCTCTCTGATAATAGAATGTTTGAATAGAAATCCAAAGGAAAAAATAAATATAGGTATATGGATTGTATAGAAACTAAGTGATGAACTCTTCAGACAAAACAAAAAAAAAAAAAAGCAAGTGTGAAAAATCCTTGATGTGGCAGTGTGCTTGGAAAGTCTGAGGAACGTGAAGGAGATATTTTTTCTCCATGGGACATCATTATGAATGAGATCTTTTAAAAGTCAAATTGTTTCTTGCTTATTTGATGACTTTTGTAGATAAATAAAGAATTTCCTATTATGGAAGCAATTTAATAATGAATGTGATTGCTTTGTTATGTTTTCTTTAATAAAAAATGCTAAGGAATTATCAACTGGAAACAATTCTATCAGTTCACAGCAGAAAAAATGTAATCATTCACAAGAAATGGCGAATTTATAAAAATTTTCTATGGTAAATTATAATAAATCTTTAGTAATTAAAAATTAAAAACATAAATCTTGAGATGTCAATTCTATATATTTTGAAAATAAAGTTTTAACTATTGACCAATGTACCTTAGTGAAAAATTGGTTCATAAAGTATCTCCTTGAATACCCCCCTATTAATATTGATTGTATAATAAATATAAAATAGGAGAAGGATCCAAACAGTAATGAAAGCTTTTATAACTTAAATATAACAATTGTAGAAGGTAGTATAGAATTCTGGCTCTGTCATTTGTCAGGTTAATAACTTTGGGAAAGTCATTTAAATTCTTTAAACTATAATGTTATCATTTATAAAATGAGGATATTGATACACACCTCACAGGGCTGTTATAGGATTAACTAAAATAGTGTATGAAAACTACTTAGCATAGCAAATGCTTAGTGTTAAAAAATGTCAGCTATTATCAACATTAATATTTTTATTATATTACTAGATTTACTGCAAAGCTCCTGGATTTAATTTAACTTTTAGTACATTTGCAATACTGAAAATTTAAAAAGCATTTGAAATAGAGACAATATTATAATAAATGTTTTTGTGGTTCTATACCCAACTGCCTAACTTTTCCCTCCCCAGCAATGGATTATTAGAAAATAAACTTCAGTCATCCTATCATTTCAATCCATAAATATTTGAGAATACATCTCAAAAATTAAGATTCTTAAAAAATAACATATTCTAAATACCATTCTCAGTTAAAACATGAACAATAATTCCTCAATATCATTGAATATCTATCTATCTAGTTGATGTTCAAATTTCTCTGATTATCTTAACAAGTATTTTTTTTCAATTTGTTTATTAGTCTTGGAATCAAAATGCAGATAATACTCATGAGTTAAAGTTGGTTGATATGTTTTAATGTATTCTGTCAGTCTGTCACTCTCATTCTCTCTCCTTCCCTAGTCCCTCTATCCCTGTCCTCTTTAAGAATTCAGGCCATTTATATTTAAATTCAAGACTAAATAATGCTAACCCTTCTATCCTAGTCTCTCTATTGTAACTACAGGCAAGATGGCTCTTGGTTAAAAAAAAAAAAAGTGAGTAATTAATTGGTCACTAGGCTTTTGATTGAGATGGAAGAGGTGGGGAGTGACTTCTAGTTCAATAGATGGGAAGCACTGAGGAGGGGGGCGTGGTCCCGACAGGGCTGTTTGAAGCCAGGGTGAAGCAGTCAGTCAGACTTAGCAGTAGAATCAATAAAGGCAAATTGTTTGCAGCTGCTCAGCGAGTTCTCCTTGATAAACAAGATTTTGTCATTAAAGATTACAGAATAAGAAGGCACTATAAAATAGTCTACAGTTCTCACCAGATAATCCCAAATGAGGTAATCATTTCACTTGAACCCTCTGATCCTATCACACTAAACCTTTAAAAAGAATTTCCTGGAACATAGCAATGATTAAAGCCACTTTTCAAAACTTCTCACATATATTTTGCCATATTTTCTTTCTTTTTTGAAGCAATAACGGATTAGAAATACAATAACTATGGAAGGAACAATGATGTTCACATACAGATGTTAATTAAAAGAACTATACAAAGTGAATATTCCAATCTGTGGGAAAGTAATTGTACAAACACATCTTTTCCACAAAATCATTTTGGATGGCTGGAGAAGCCAGCCGATTAAGGGTGATGTGATTAAATTTAGCCAGAATACTGACAGTTCAAGGAAGAAGACACAAGTGTGCAGACTGCAAATTGAATGAGAATTTCTAACAAGTTAATAGGTGCTGCTAAACTTTGAGTTCCCAACAGCCCAGTGAACATTTGATCCTGAGGTATAAAGTTAATGTAAAGGAATTAGAAACATTTTGAAAACCTGAAGTTTCAGCAGTAGGAAAAATAGTGTCATAATCCAAAAGACACTCACTCACGCAGGGTACAACAACAGTTTGCCATCTGACAGTGACGATTGTGTGCGCTTAAGCAAATAATTTGATTTCTCTCAGCTTGTCCTCTTGTTCTTTGGTGAAATAAAGATAAAAATATCTGCCCGGAAAACATGCTGCCATATTAAATGATAAAATGCATTTAAATGATCTATCACAATGCTTGTCATTTGACTATGTTTACAAAAGTGGCCAGTGTTCCTCACATACAATATTAGACTCTTCAAATTGCAAGTCACTTAAAGCTCAGCGGCTCTAATCACAATGTTAAAATTAATATCATTATTATTTTTAAGCCCCTGTGACTTCTCTGCCAAGGATTTATTCCATTGATAATTATGTGCTTCTAATGATGGAGTGTCCATTTCCTCTTGAGTTTCACCAGAGTGCTTTCAAATACAGAGTCACTTGTGAAATGAGAGTTTTGCTTCTGTTTCAATCTGAGTTAGGAACTGTTTTTGCTTTCCTGCTAAGCATGTTAAATTAGAATACAATTCACTGTTGTTTGCTAGGCTGGATCATATGCATACATTTTTGTTGTTGTTGAAGGAGATGGAGCCATGTGCATTTTAGAACCATAAGCTACACAGTGTCCAAAATATAATGTCTTCCTTAAATGCTTGCAATTGGTGATAATGATAATCAACCTATTTCTGAACTTTGTGCTTACAGCAATCATGTTGAAGCTATTTCAAAGTTTTATATAAAATTCCTCTCCTCTTGTGTCTTCAAAATATACAGGTGGCCTCTATTATCTCAGACACGCTTCTGTGGCATGTGTGTTTTATATTATTGCTCATTTGTTTCTCTCTCTGCCGACTCTTCTGCACTTCTGTGCGTGACTTTTGGCCTCCTCATTTGTCCAAATAAGTAAGTATTGCCCTTGGCTGTTTCCCTGCCATCATTTCTATTGTTTCTTGCTTTCTGGTCATTCTGTTTGAAGGCATCTGAGCAACACTTCGCACTCATTAATATCCTCCATGAACTGCTTCATAACAGAGAAACCCTGTCGAGTCTCTGCACATCTAAGAGAGAAACCTGTCATATTTTTTATAAAACCTGTAGACAGATTATTTGTAATTTAGGAAATTGTCAGATGTTAATGATAGGGAAATAAAGGCAGATGACAACTGCTCAAGGCTTTCTTTCAAATGTGGTGTGTGTTTGTGAAAGAGAGAGGCACACAGAGGGACACACACACTCAGATTTAACTTATGTGAAGAAAAAACATGCGCATTGTCAAAATATATTTATGAGAAATGGGTCATCTAACCATAACTAAAGCTTAAAGTATTTTGTTAAAGCATGCCCATGGTGATTATTATTGGAGGAAACTGAATTACACAAAGTTTAATAAACAATTATGAAATCAAAGCCTAGTCTCTTTATTGTATATTGTATGTGTGCATGATATATTTTATTTTATAAGAAATGTAAATACTTTGACCACCTCAGTGATAATAAGAATGTTCTAAAATGGACATGAGTATCTTTCCCAATGCCTAATTCCTGCTAGAAGTGACAAAAAAAGATAATTAAATGCAACACTGTTCAAAATGACACTTTGACCTCAAAGGCCACTTTATCCTTTCATGCAGGACATATATTCCCTCTTTGTGTGACTAAGGCTGCTGTTGGCTTTTTTATTTTAGAATTTCCAGGGAGGGAGTCTATATAAAATCTAGTACTCACATACTATAGAGTTGCTGCATTAGTTGTAACTTGCAGAGTAAAAAGCTATAAAAGATCACTTACAGTTCAATCAAGGTTTCTGCTAATTCAGTGGCTGTTAGGTTCATGACAAACACATCAGCTAATATTAAGAATGACATAAAGAGTGTGTTAACCCAAAACTTGAAGTCAGAGCACAAAGAATAATATAAAAAAACCTTTCATATGGAAATTAACTTCCACAAAGGAAATCCTGGTAGGAGGCCAGGGATTTTACTTCACTCACAACTTCCCTGGGGTGAACTGAAGTTTGAACGGAGCTCTGGGTTCACTCTGTTTTTCCTCCTCCTGAAATGGTAGCTATGCTCTACATCTTGAAAGGTCTTTCTTGTTCAGACTCTGTTTCTAAATTTTCCATCTTGAAAGTGTGCCTGATTACTTTGAAAATTCTGAGTTTTTCTCTTTCTTTTTCTTTTTTAAAAAACTTTTCACTTGTATATTTAACTGTTTTTCCAATTGTTTTAGGTAATAGTAAAACACATTTGATTTACTTCAAATGCTAGAAATACTTACAACTATTTTATTATTGGAAAAATTAAAGTGGCTTCAACATATATTCATTATTCCTAAACAGACAAACAGGATATATACACACCATAGAATCCATGGGTACCAGGATTTGGACAAGTAAACCTTATCCAAAAGACACTACTTACATTTCAATTGGGACTGGTTGCCTAGGAAACAACTCTTTCTCCCAAATGCAAGGAGTGCTTGTCCTACTAACAATGACGGAGGTTTAATAGCTCCATTAATTCTAATCTTTAGGATTTGTACCCAGGGACAGAGTGCAAAACTGTTTTTCTAAACTTTGGCCTGCCATTGGCAAAGATCACATAAAACATGTACGAGACACTTATTCTATAGAAATTTCTACAAATCAGCTACTCTGTTCACTATAATGTTTACACAGAGGGTAATAAAATCATTAGGTATATGGACATATGTCAGATAGAGAAAAGACAATGGACTGTGAAAATGTCTGGCCTGTTGGAAATTGTCTGCAAACATGTCCCTTTGTTTCTCTGTTTCATGCTACTACATTAGAACTTTTGTTCTAAAATAAGTTAGGCCTGGGAAGCTGTGTGTTGGCTACACAGAGGTCCTGTTTAGGTTTATTTTACCCTGGGATCTGCATACAGAAAATATCTTATATTGAACAATTAAAGGAATCCCAGTTTCACAGACAAGAGCATCAACACAAAGCCTTAGTGGGGACTCGGCAGTCCGGCAATTGTGAAGCCATACAAATTATAGTGTTTTATTTTTTTATTAATAATTTTATTGTATTTTTTATTACAATTTAGTACCCTTATACCTCTTCCCCCTATAATCACCACACTGTTGTCCATGTCCGTGAGTCCTTTTTCATTTTAGCTCAATCCTCCCACCCCCAACCCTCCACTGCTTAGCAGTCATCCTGCTAAGTATCTATGAGTCTGTCTCTATTTTGCTTGTTAGTTCAGTTTGTTCATCAGATTCCACATATGAGTGAGATTATATGGTAATTTTCTTTCTCAGACTGGCCTATTTCACTTAGCATAATGTCTTCCATGGCCTTCTATACTGTTGCAAAGGGAAAACTTTCTTTTTACAGTCGAGGAGGATTCCATTGTGTAAATGTCCCACAGTTGTTTTATCCACTCATCTACTGATGGACACTTGGGCTGCTTCCACATTGTGGTGGTTGTAAACAATGCTACAATTAACATAGGGATACCTATATTTTTTGAATTAGTGTTTTGGGTTCCTTCCAATATATTCTCAGAAGTAGTTCAAAAGGCAGTTCTATTCTTAGGTTCCAGCCAAGATGGAGGCATAGGCAGAAACACTCCACTTCCTCGCACAACCAAAAGAAGGACAACAACCAATTTAAAAACAAAGAACAACCAGAACTGCCAGAAAAACATTTGCATGGAAGTCCTACAACCAATGAGTTAAAGAAACATTCCTCCAGATTGGTAGGAGAAGCTGAGATGGGAAGCTAGGGCAGAGCGGACACACTGTAAGGCAAGGTGGCCAAACATGCAGGTGATTCCACATTCGTATGCAGATAAGCCAGGAGGAACCACGAGGGAGTGAGATAAATTGCAAAACCCAGGATTTCAGTGAGAGAAACTAAAGAATCAAAACTCCTGGCTATAAAAAATCTATGGGGGTTGTGGCAGTGGGAGAAACCCCCAGCCTCACAGCAGAGTTCGTTGGAGAGGACCACAGGGTCCTAACAGAAACAAAAACACACCCTCTTTTCAGGTGAATCAGCACCTGAAAGGTCACTATCCACTTGTGGGAAGGAAGGGAAGTGACTGAAAGTGGGACAAGTCCACCAAGTGGCATTGTTCCCTAGCTGACCCCTTCCCCAACGCCATGCCACTACACAGCAGAGAGTTGCCTCACTCTGGTGAATACCTAAGACTCCACTCCTTACTACATAACATGTGTGCAGAGACAAAGATATATGGCCAAAGTGAAAGAACAGATCAGAACTCCAGAAAAAGAACTAAGCGACAAGGAAATAGATAACCTATCTGGTGCAGAGTTCAAAACACTTGTTATCAGCATGCTCACAGAACTGATTGAGCTCAGTTGCAAAATAGAGGAAGACATGAATACTATCCAAAATGAAATAAAGGAAAATGTACAGAGAACCATCAGTGAAGGGAAGGAAACCAGGCCTCAAATCAATGATGTGGAACAAAAGGAAGAAATAAACATTCAATATAGAGGGAAGATGGCGGCAAGGTAGGTGGAAGCAGAATCCACTTCCCCCTATTCATGGGTGAAACACCTAGCTGATCTTCTGAGGATCAGAGTGAACAGCCAATGGTATCCCAGCGTATATGAAGATTGGAGACCAAAAACTGTAGAGGACATTGAAAAATCAGCAGGTAAGGAGAGTGATTAAGGACCAGTGCGGTGACCAGGGTGGGGACCAGGGCAGCTGCAGATCCAGGCCCAGTACCCACCAAGTCTGCTGCAAGATTCTTAGGAGAGAGTCAGGCTGGGCTGTGTGAGAGGCCAGGTGCTTATTTGGACCAATGGACTTGAATAGGAGGAATTTTTTAAAAAGGAAAAGACAAAAAAGAGGTACTTGGTGGCTATTTGGGGAATTTTCCACAGCAGCCGCTGTCTTCTGCATCCTTACCTATGCAGTCCCCAGGTAGTGCACACCTGATCCTTGGCCTGGCAGCTGTCTATCCACACCCAGGTCCAAAGCAGTGGGAACAGAGCAACTCCCACCCAGTTCCTGTGCCCAGAGCCCTGCAGGGCTGGCTGGCTCTCTAGGAGGAAAGCAGAAACACCCCACAGAGGGGAATTGCAGGGCTGGAGGAATTTTCAGTCCCTGGAAAGACTTGACTCAGTGGGTGGGCTGATGTACACTGAAAGGGCACTGAGAGTCCCTAGCACCTACGACACCAAAGAGCAAGAAGGTGGTATGTGAGTTTCCTCTAACTGCTGCACCTCAAGAACAGTGCAACTGGTGGACTGAAGGCTTCAGCTGGTTGCAGAAGAGCACTGAAAAACTAGGCTGGAGGCTGGACAACAGCAAAGAGAAGAGGACTGCTCAGGAAGAGAGAAAAGCGAAACCAATCCCTCATCAGCATGATGCAGCCCGGAAGACCAGCAGAACTGGCTTGACCAGTTTAAAGCAAGCAGAAGGCTTTTTTTCTTAATTACTTCTTCCTTTCTTTCCTTCTCATTGTATTCCTTCTTCCTTCCATCCTTCCTTTCCTTTATTATTGTTCTTCCTTTCTTCTTTTCTTAATTTTAATTTTATATAATTTCTTTTTTCTTTCTTTTTTATTCCTTCTTTCTTCATTCTTATTTTTTAAATTCCTCCTTCCTTTCTTTCATTCTCTCCTTTTTTTTACTCCTTCCTCCTTCCTTCCTCCCCTTCCTTTTTTATTCCTTCTTCCTTCCTTCTTTCCCCCTTTTTTCTTCTTTTCCCACAAGTGAGACACTAAAACCTGGAGCTGTGAAAAAAAAAGAGTTAGACCCAAAGAAGGGTCATCCCAACAACTGAGACAGTGAGACAAATTTCACTTTGCTACTCCAGGGAACTTGCAAGCTGGGAGCTGTGAATATTAGTACACATGCTAGAAGAGGAAACCCACCAACAAAGGAACCACAAATAGATAATAAATGAAGAAGGTGAAGGAGGGAGTGGAAACCACACTAATCTGAATCCAGGACAGATCTGGAAATACAACTAAATGGTGGATAAACTATCCAGAACAAACAACTGAACAAGAGTGAGAAAGAAGCCTCAAAACCTTGTATGCATGGAAGACCCAGCTTCAACACAACCCATCCCCACCTGCACAACAGAATACAAGATGTGGTGGATGGATTGACCCTCAGTTAACCAGCTGGAAGGAAGGACCCAACAAAGAAAGACCCAACAACAATCAAAACCCAAAGACATACAGAGAGCCAATATAAATGATAGCCCAACCAGTGAGATCTGGATATCAAGGAGACTGCACCACTGAATCTCACAGGTATTCTACCACAGAGGTTTACACCATAAACCCCAGGAGCCAGAACAGTACAATTAAAGAAGCAGAAGCTAATAAGAAGAGTCTCACAAAAAAATGGGAAGACAAAGAAACATATCCCAAATGAAAGGAAAGGAGGAAGACTGAGAGAGAATGCTAAATGAAATAGAAGTAACTCAATTATCAGATATTGAGTTCAAAGCAATGGTTATCAGGAAGCTAAATGAGCTCACAGAAAATTACCAAAAGTTAAAAGAAAGCTACAATGAGCTCACTAGAAACTATATCAACATGAAAAAGGAAATAGAAACTATCAACAAGGACCAAGAGGAAATGAAGAATACAATTCCTGAACTGAAGAACACGGTAGAAGGAATCAAAAGCAGGACTGATGAAGCAGAGGATCGGTTCAGCTGGTTGGAGGACAAGATAGAAAAAAACACCCAGAATGAGTGAGACAAGGAAAGGAGGATCAGAAAGAATGAAGAGAAATTAAGGGAAATGTAGGAAAACATGAAAAGTAATAATATTCATATGATAGGGTTACCAGAAGGCGAAGAGGAACAAGGGATAGAAAACCTGTTTGAAAAAGCAATATTGGAAAACTTCCTTAATTTGACGAAAGAAAAAGTCACACAAATCCAGGAAACACAGAGAGTCAAAATCAAGAGGAACCCAAAGAGGCCCACTTCAAGACACATCATAATTAAAATGGCAAAATTACAAGACAAAGAGAATCTTAAAGGCAGCAAGAGAGAAAAGGAAGTTACATACAAGGGAGCCCCGATAAGGTTAGCAGCTGATAAGCCAGAAGACTTATTCCAAGACTTATTCCAAGCAATGAAAACTGGAGGCCTGCAAACAAGACTACTTTATCCAACAAGACTCCCAATTAAAATAAAGTCAAATAAGGAGCTTCCCGGACAAAATAAGTCTAAAAGAATACCTCCACTAAACCAGCTCTGCAAGAGATGCTAAAGAGACAGCTTTAAGAAAAGAAAAGAAAAGAAAAGAAAAGAAAAGAAAAGAAAAGAAAAGAAAAGAAAAGAGAAGAAAAGTGAGAGAGAAACACAGGTATGAAAAATGACAATGAATAAGTACCTATCAATAATAACCTTAAATGTAATGGATTAAATGCACCAATCAAAAGGCATAGAATAGCTGAATGGATAAAAAAACATGACCCACACATATGCTGCCTACAAGAGACACACCTCTGGACAAAAGAGCTATACAGACTGAAAGTGAAGGGCTGGAAACAAATATTTCAAGCAAATGAACAGGAAGAAAAGCTGAGGTAGCAATACTCATACCAGAAAAAATAGACTTCAAAAAAAAAAAAAGGGCCATAAGGATAGACCCAGAAGGCCACTTCATAATACTCAAGGGAAGAAACCATCAAGAAGAGGTAAACATTGTAAATATATATGCAACAAACACAGGAGCACCCAAATACATAAAAAAAAAATTTTGGAGGACTTCAAGAAAGATATTGACAGTAACACAATTATAGTAGGGGACTTTAATACCCTACTATCTAAATGAACTGATCTTCCCAACAAAATATCAACAAAGATATTGTGGCATTGAACAACAACCTACATAAAATGGACTTAACTGATATATAGAGAGCCTTTCATCCCGCAGAAGCTAAATACACATTCTTTTCGAATGCACATGGAATATTTTCAAAGATAGACCATGTGACAGGACATAAAACAAGCCTCAAGAAATTCAAGAAAATTGAAATTATATCAAGCATTTTCTCTGTGCATAAGGGACTGAAACTAGAAACCTACCTCAAGGAAAAAAAAAACACTCAAACTTATGGAGATTGAATATCATGCTATTAAACAATGAATGGGTCAAGAATGAGATTAGGGAAGAAATCAAAAAGTTTCTGGAAACAAATGAAAATGAACTCACAACAACCCCAAACTTATGGGACACAAAAATGTCAGTATTGAGAGGAAAGTTCATAGCCATAGAGGCCTACCTAAAAAAGATAGAAACATTTCAAATAAAAAACTTAACCATACGCCTACAAGAACTTGAGGAACAACAACAAAGACAGCCAAGAGCAAGTAGAAGGAAGGAAATAAGCAAGATCAGAGCAGAATTAAATGGCATAGAGACTAAAAGCACAATTCTAAGGATCAATGAGTCCAGGAGCTGCTTCTTTGAAAAGATAAACAAAATCGATAAGCCTTTAAGCAGGCTCATCAAGAAAAAAAAGAGAGAGGACACAAATAAACTCAATAACAAATGAAAGAGGAGAGATTACAACTGATACCACAGAAATACAAAGGATTGTAGGAAATTACTATGAAGAACTGTATGCCAAGAAATTTGAAAACCTAGGTGAAATGGACAAGTTTCTAGAAAAATATAATCTCCCAAAATTCAATGAAGAAGAAGCAGAAAGCCTGAACAGACCAATAACAGCAGATGAAATAGAAGCAGTAATCAAAAAACTCCAGGCACACAAAAGCCCTGGACCAGATGGTTTCACAGGAGAATTGTACAAAGCATTTAAGGAAGAGCTAACCCCTATCCTTCACAGACTATTCCCAAAAATCCAAAATGATGGAAGATTCCCAAACTCTTTTTATGAAGCCAGCATCATCCTACTCCCCAAAACAGATAAATAAACAACAAAGAAAGAAAACTTCAAGCCAATATTACTGATGAACATAGAAACTAAAATTTTCAACAAAATATTGGAAACTGCATCCAGCTATACATTAAAAAGATCATACACTATGACCAAGTGGGATTCATCCCAGGGATGCAAGGATGGTTCAATATTTGTAAATCAATAAATGTAATCATCACATAAACAAAAGCAAAAAAAATACATGATCATATCAATATTTGCAGAAAATCATATGATAAGGTACAGCACCCATTATGATAGAAACACTCAGCAAAGGGGGAATAGAGGGAGCATTCCTCAACATAATAAAGGCCATATATGAGAGACCTACAGCCAACAGCATACTCAATGGACAAACAATAAAATCTTTCCCGCTAACATCAGGAATCTTAGTGGGAAATCTTTCACCACTTCTATTCAACATAGTACTGGAAGTGTTTGCCACAGTGATTAGACAAGAAAAAGAAATAAAATGCATCCAAATTGGAAAGGAGGAAACAAAACTGTCATTATTTGCAGATGACATGATAGTGTACATAGAACATCCTATAGTCTCCACCAAAAAACTGCTCTATCTATTAAATGAACTTGGCAAAACAGAGGAATACAAAGTCATTATCTGGAAATCAAAGGCATTTTTGTATACCAACAATGAAACATCAGAAGCAAGTATCAGGAAAAAAATCCCATTTGATATAGCAACAAAAAAATACGTAGAAATAAACCTAACCAAGGAGGTAAAAGAACTGTACCCAGAAAACCACACAACACTGAAGAAAGAAACCAAGGAAGACACAAACAAATGGAAACATATACTGTGTTCATGAATCGGAAGAATTAATATCATCAAAATCTCCATATTACCCAAAGCAATTTACAGAGTCAATGCAATACCTATTAAAGTACCAATGGCATATGTCACAGATATAGAACAAACACTTAAAAAATTTATATGGAACCATAAACAACCCCAAATAGCTGCAGAGCAAAATAGGGGGGATCACAATACCTGATACCAAACTGTATTACAAGGCAACTGTAATCAAAACAGCCTGGTACTGTCATAAAAACAGGCACATAGTCAAATCGAACTGACAGAGAGTCCAGAAATAAACCCGTCTCTATGGTCAATTAATTTTGTCAAAGGGGGCAGCAACATAAAATGGAGTAAAAATAGCCTATTCAACAAATGTTATTGGAAGAGCTGGATAGCTACATGCAAAAAAAAATGAAATCTGAGCACTGACTTACAACATACACAAAAATAAATTCAAGGTGGATAAAAGACTTAAATATAAGCCATGATACCATTAAAGTCCTAGAGGAGAACATAGGCAGGAAAACCTCATATATTTCATGCAGCAATATTTTCACTGATATGTCACAGGGAGCAAGGGACATAAAAGAAAGAGTAAACAAATGAGATCTCATCAAAATAAAAAGCTTCTGCACTGCTAAAGAAAGCAGTATTAAAATAAAAAGAGAACCAACTGTATGAGAAAACATATTTGCCAATGGTACCTCACACAGATTGGTTTAATCTCCAAAATATATAAAGAACTCACAGGACTCCACTCTAAGAAGACAAGCAACCCAATTAAAAATTGGGCAAAGGACTTGAACAGACACTTCTCCAAGGAGGACATACAGAGGATCCAGAGGCACATGAAAAGATGCTCAGCATCACTAACTATCAGAGACATGCAAATTAAAACCACAATGAGATACCACTTCACACCTGTCAGAATGGCCATCATAAATAAAGCAACAAACCACAAGTGTTGGAGAGGTTGTGGAGAAAAGGGGACCCTAGTGCACTGTTGGTGGGATTGCAGACTGTTGCAACCACCATGGAAAACAGTATGAAATTTCATCAGAAAACTAAAATGGGAACTTCCCTTCGACCCAGCAATTCCACTGCTAGGATTATATCCTAAGAACCCTGAAACACCAATCCAAAAGATCCTATGCACTCCAATGTTCATAGCAGCACAATCTACAACAGCCAAGTGCTGGAAGCAACATAAGTGCCCATGAGTAAATGAATGGATCAAAAACCTACAGTACATTTACACAACTGAATTCTATGCAGCAGAAAGAAAGAAGGAGCTCCTACCTTTGGGACAACATGTATGGAACTGAAAAGCATTATGCTAAGTGAAATAAGCCAGGCAGTGAAGACAACTATCATATGATCTTTCCTTTAAAAGGAACATAATCAATAAAGCAAATAACCAAGCAAAATATAACCAGACACTGAAACAGAGAACAGGCTGAGAGTGACCAGAGGGGAGAGGGGAGGGAATTTCAGTGGAAAATGGTGAAGGGTTCACATGAACAATTATAAAGGACACATGAACGACAATTGGGGGGTGGAAACAGGGGAGGGAGGTGCAGACGGCTGGGGATTTGTGCTGGGGTGGGGGGAAAAGGCAGAAAACTGTACTTGAACAACAATAAAAGCATTTTTTTAAAGAAAGAAACATCCAATTAGAGCAGAATGAAGAAACAATTAAAAAAAAAAATGAGGAGAGACCTAGGAACCTCTGAGACAACTTTAAGTGTTCCAACATCTGAATCATGGGGGTACCCAAAGGAGAAGAGGAAGAGCAAGATATAGGAAACTTATTCCAACAAATAATGGGGTAAACTTCACCCATCTGGTGACGGTAATAGACTTCCAGGAAGTCCAGGAAGCTCAGAGAGTTCCAAAGAAGTTGGACCCAAGGAATCACTCACCAAGACATATCATCATTAAGTTACTTAGGACTAAAAATGAGGAGAGAATCTTAAAAGCAGCAAGAGAAATGGTGACAGTTACCTACAGAGGAGTGCCCATAAGACAGTTAGCTGATTTTTCAAAAGAAACCTTACAGGCATGAAAGGCAATGACCTGCATCCAAGATTACTCTATCCAGCAAAGTTATCCTTTAGAATGGAAAGGCAGATAAAGTGCTTCCCAGGTAAGGCCAAGTTAAAGGAGTTCATCATCACCAACCCCTTATTATATGAAATGTTTAAAGGATTTATCAAAGAAATAGAAGATCAAAAACTATGAACAGTAAAATGACCACAAACTCACAATCACTATCAAAAACTGAACCTAAAAAACAACAAGAAAAAAAAACATTATCTAAGCAAACAACTAGAAGAGGAACAAAATCACAAAAATGGAGATCACATGAATGGTTACCAGTGGGGAGGGGAAGGGGAAGAATGGGGAGCAGAAAGATACAGAGAATAAGAAGCATAATTGGTAGGCACAAAATTGATAGGGGAAAGTAAGAATAGTATAGGAAATGGATGAACCAAAGAACTTATATGTACGACCCATGGACATGAACTAAAGGAGTAAGGGAATGTGGGAGGTTGGGTGGGGTGATGCAGGGAGGAGGGAGATAAAGGGGAGAAAAAACTGGGACAACTGTAATAACATAATCAATAAAATATACCTAAAATTAAGAAAGGCAGTTCTATTTAATTTTTCTATTGCTTTCCACAATCGCTGTACCAATCTGCATTCCCACCAACAGTGCATAAGGGTCCCCCTTTCTCCACATTCTCTCCACTTGTTGTTTGTTGATTTATTGATGACAGCCTTTCTGACAGGTGTGAGATTGTATATCATTGTGGTTTTAATTTCAAAAGGCTCTGAGAGCTAGTAGGTAGGCAGTCTTCTCCTGCTTTAATCTGCTGTGCATCACAGATAAATTCCCACATGCTTGAGGATATTGATTGTTAGAAAACAGTTTGCACTGGTGGTGCTTATGAGAATCTCAGAAGGGTAAAAAAAACTGTCCATGAGTACACCTAAATCAGGGGTTCTTCAATTGGGACTGCCGATTGAATTCAAGAATCTATGCACCTGTACTTCCCAAACTATTTGCAGAATTGTACGGCAGTGGGTATTTTTTCCCCAAGGGAATTTTTTCCAAGTATACTTTAGTGATTCCCTAAAAATAAATACTGTTTTTAAATGCCACAAACCAACATTTGTACTGTCACATATAGAAACCAATGCTTGTGATTGAAAGTTACACGTGCACTTTCGGATGTGGAAAAAAATAGCAGATATTTTTGGTACGTATTATATATTGTGTGCGGTAGACATGCTATTTTCTTTTATTTTCACATTAGATGTGAAAATAAATGGTGAATTTAGTTGCTTTTACATGAGTTTATAATGGAAAACTCCATTAGGCATTTACATATAACTAACCATAATAAATTAATCATTTCTAAAGTGAAATAATAAACTTCTACAGACAGAAATAAATAGATATTTCTGTGAGGTAAACAAAAGTTACATTTACTCAGATGATTAATGACATTGACAGAAAAATTATAGATATTTAATAAAATGTGAATTTGATAAAGTAGTATAGTTACTCTGGTTTCTCCATCAGGAGGAAAAATTTAATTATTAATGTGAACATTAATTTCTGAAATGTGAGAATGTTCACTGAATCTGCTCACCTAATAATCAGTGCACACCATCTCCAAGCATTCCTTCAGACTTCCTGTTGCACAGTCTTGAAATGATATACAAGACAAATAGCCTGAGTTATAATGAACATTGGTATCCAATCATGAGGCCGGATTTTCTCTGCCATGAAATATTGAGGTGACAGAAAATGCATTAATCATGAAATAATTTTACGTGGTATTATTTTATGTTTGTCCTAAAAGGTTATGAAAACAAAAATATTTATAGAAGTAATGTCTTCCTAATAATCCACCTGAAAGAACTATGTTTAGAAAGAGAAATGATTTAAACTGTTAGATTTAATTGGGACCTAGCTTTAGAACTGCCAAGCAAAGCCTTCATCTCAGTTCACAGGGACCAAGATGTATGTAAAGAAGTGCATGTGTTCTAAATAAGTCTAGAAATTTAGCTGACACAACCACTTTCAGAAAACAGCTAAATAGTCAAACCACGTATGAGTTGATGGCAGATAAATGCAAGGTAATAGATGTGGATTTGGAAAATCTAGAAAAGAAATGCATTTACATTTTAGTAAGCAATTCTCAATGGCCAAAGCAGGGACAATTTGATTGATAAATCAATATTATACTGTTGGTTTCTAAATCAAAATATAAAATAAATATCCATAACTTCATGTTAATATAAATAATAAATGAATACATAAATAAATAAAGAATGACAGACAGATCTTTCTTACAGAAGAATTCCAAATAATATATATATAAGCATTCCTTGCTCCAGGAAACGGAACTTAGACATCTCACATGCTTTTGGGGGAGGACTTAGTGACTCACTTCCAAACAAGAGTACAGAAGAGGAAAATAGCTCCTTTGCAATGGAACAATCAGGCAGATACTACCTAAACCACATGATATTGTGTCACTAGTGATGTCATGTAGGTGTCACGATATGATGTGATGAGAAGGGCACTTCACCTCTGGGATCTGACTTCTAAACTCAGAAAACTGCAGGACAATCACAAAACAAACATCAGAAACACCATTCACAGGGGACTTTTTGCAAAATGCTTGACCATCAAGGTCATTTAAAAAAATCAAGAAAAATCAAAGGAACTCTCACAGACCATCAGAATCTAGACACATGAAAGCTAAATGTAATATGTTGTCCTGAATTGGATCCTGGAACAGAAAAAAGACAGTAATGGAAAAACTGGTTAAGTTTTAACCAAGTCCGGAGGCTAGTTAACAGTAATGTACAAATATCAGTTTCTTAGTTTTGACAAATGAAGCTTAGTCATGAAAAATAATAACTTTGTGAAAAAAATTGAGATTGGTTAGATGTATACAGAAAAATCTCTGTAAAATCTTTCAACTTTCTTTTAAATCTTATATTTTTACAAAAGAAGAAGCTTATTAAAGAAATACCTGTTCACCAACCTGTTAAATTAATGATTCAAATACCAGTTGAAGGAATTTTCCTTTCTAATTACTGTTTATACTGAGGAGAAAGTCAGCATACTTTCCTGTTTTCTTTCACAGTTTCTCTCTGCTCTACTCTTAGTTATCTCATATTAGATGTTATTTTTAATATTACCCAGAAAATATGGTCAGTATACATGATTAACCTACATTGATTTGTTATTGCTTAAAAGAAATCATTGTGCTTAATGTTTAAATTTCTTGGTGGTAAATATAGCACATATTGGCCACAGCTTTATTACAGTTTTAGTTAGTTAATGAGATACTAAGAGATTATAAATAATTTAGGATAGAATGTATATATACATTTTAATATTACAAATTGATAGTGGAGATAAAATCAACATGTGGCTGAAGAAGCATTACCCATTAGCCCCACCTTAAATTAACACGTAAACTGGGAAGGTGAGACCAGGGAGTAACAAACAAACAAGTGTATGAATGAATAAATAAATAAATAACCAGTCAGTTTGTCCTTGTTCCACGGTCACACAGCACCATATGTTGTTTTTCCTTAAGTATTGAGAAAGTTAGGCTGTGCATTTAGCAAATGACCTGTTTTCTCCAGTTGCTATATGTGTGAAAAATTACTCAGAAGAAATGCTCGCCATGATGAGATTCTGAGATAGCTTGTTTAGAGCCAGATCATTTTGGCCTGGTTCCATTACATTCCAGGAGTCGTGGCATTGTTATGAACACACAATTAAACTCCACATGAATAGATAGACATGTAAGATGCGCAGAATTGAATCAATACCCAATTGCCAGAGCCTCCCTCTGAAAAAAGGAAAAGGACTTATGAATGGGCAAGTTTCCATGCAAGAAAGAAGAATTTTCTGTTTCTTTTTTCCCAATAATAATCACAATTCTGCTCTTACACTCTCGCTGATTTCATTTTAAAGGAGAAAAGAAATTATAAAAAATATTTATCATCAAGATTTGTGTATGTATTTTCCTTGTTGTAACATTTACTGCAAACTTTTCTCATTTGCCAGAAGAGTTCCTGACTAAAGGGTAAACAAAAAAAAGCACAGGGCAACTCATTTCCTCTTTGAACCCATAGTCAGGGCATAGTTAGAGCCGCCTTAGCATATGAATAAAGTATATCTTTAGTATATGCATGATTTATTATATATATTGTATATTTTGTATTTTGTTTTATATTATGACTCAAAGAGGAACAAGAACATATTTGAAAGATAATTTACAATAAATTTTGCTTTTTGTCTATCAAAAAGATTTTCTGTGAGAGCTCTTCACAGTCTCCTATGGATTGTAGTAAAAAGAATTGTTAAAATGCATAGGGTTGACATCATTCCCCTTCCCCACACTCATTCCTTCTATTCTGGTAATTTCCTCTACCCACCAACCTTACAGCTTGAAGGGAGCGAGGGAATGCCAAGGGAAACTGCGAGAGTACTGCTGTAGTGGAATCCATCACAAAAGTTGTCATTCATACCACGTTCCGCTCGCCGTGAAGGTCCTTCTCGTCTCTCCCCCGTTCTCTCAGAGGATTGTGCTGCCTTCAGGCAGAGCTATTACCTCTCTGCGAGGATCATACTTGTCAAAGCCAGTTACATACCGCTCTCTGTGTATATATACAACTCTAGTTTAGTGTGCATTCCATAGTCGTAAGCACATGCCTACATGCTTCTCTCATCAGAACATGGCCTGCTGACTCCATGACTCCATATTGGTAATCTTACTTTTCCACTGGAGCTTACAAATGGCTCCATGTAATTATTAACAACTTTTGAAAAAGTAATACAATAGAAAATGCCTATGTTCCTTCTTATTGGTCTGTACATGCAAAGAAAACTTGATTCCTTCTGGCAATTACATATTTCCAGTACTGTTGCTCTTTCTATATGAAGTACTCAGGAGGGATGTTTTGCTTTTCAGAAAGTCTTCAATTGTATAACTGGCGCAGTAAAAATCTAGAGTCATGCGCCAATACCCTGCCGTTTGGCTGAGTATGGCATCTGTACATGGAAAATATTTGCAGGTTGCACAGCGAAAGTGTGAAACGGGGAATGCATTTTTACTTGAAGAAATTTTTCCTCCAGCAATGACATGTAAATAATTGTCTGTCCTTTCCAAATATAAACATTTAGTACAAATGGTTTCCACTCTGGGGAAGTCCCTTTTTCCACATACAACATGTAGAATTTAAATTTGGTAGCTTAAATTTGAAAAATGCAACTGCTTAAGATAAATAAAACAGGGGTAGTCACATTCATGCCTCTGAGCGCACTAGAAGGTGCAAAGTTAATTGTTTCATCAAATGTTGCAGACTTTACTATTTCTAGAGTGAAATCTACAAGCATAATAAAATTGAATTGGAGAACTAAAGGTGGATGTGTACCTTGAGGGAATCTCACAAATTCTCACACTAAGAGAAAAAAAGAAAACATATAAGGAAAAGACAGGAGAACATCTATAAGCTAAATTGGAAACTGCTTAGAAGAATAAGAAATAATATTTAAAAAATTGATAGAATAATAAACTGGGAATTCCTTCCCTACTTTGTACCCAGAGCAAAATATTTGATATGTGCAATTCTTGGTTAAACAGATTGAGTTTAATTATTACACCAAAAGGGTATATCATTAGTTTTATAAGTAATGTACATGTAAAACATATATCTTAATCAATGATGAAGTAATTAATGTTAATCCTAAAAGTACAACTTAACATTGAGCTTCATTTTTTAACTGTTTTATTTTTGCCTAAATGATGCAGATACTTTGCATCTTGTAATTTTTTTCTGTGCTGACTTCACTTAAATCCATGTAGAAATTGTTTATTATCTTTAAATACATGGGAACTTTTGATGAAGTACAAAATAAGCAATGCCGTTGAAATCGATGCTTGTGTGGAGATGTGAGGACCGCACTTCAGAATGGCACACATAGGGGAGCAGCAAAAGATGTTTGGTTACTAACAAAATGCCCTTTTGCTCTGCTTTGGACATACACTGCTTATTTATTACTTGAGGAAGGGTTTATCTACCGTATCTGCTTATAAATCATTTTCAGTCTAGATATTTTCTAGGTATTCCTTTATTATTTTTAATCTCTGTACTCATTTATCACTTATGTGTTCCTATACAAATTTTGAATCTCCTATGGTTCCCATTGACTTTATATTAAGATCCAACAGATGGAAGCACAGCAGTGACACGTGTAATGAGACAATGAAACAATGTCATGATAGAGTTCCTATTTCAGAGAAAAATTAAGATATGTTGATGTGGTATTCTCAGAAGCCTAGAGCAACCATGTAACAATTTGAAATGTTGCTATTATGTTAACTGGAATAAAGTTTCTAAGGAAAACCACTGATATTTGAAATGTTGGTATTATGTTAATTGTGATAAAGTTTCTAAGAAAGACTATCAATTTATCTGTATTGCTCATATGGCATATAAAGACAGTATTTTCAGAATATAATGAATTGTCATCCACAATACTACAAGTTCTATGTCTATGAGTGGCATGAATAACAATTCAGAAAAGCAGAATTGGTGAGTAATAATGTATAAATATGTGTTAACTTGGTCAGAGAATTATCCATGAAGATGAATTATAGGCCAAAAAGATAAGGATGAGTAATGAAGAATATAAAAAAGAAAAAAATTCCAATGGTAGGAATCACAATGGTGATATAATAGAATTGTGGTATCAAAAATAAGTCACTTTCCATTTTCTTTCCAGAATGATGAAAATCCACAATAATCAATTTAAGTAAATATCATCAGAAAATAATGGACACATTATACAAAATCTTTTCTTAATTTAACCCAAGTGTGTAAGGCTGACCATATGCATATCTGTAAACTTTCCTCAACTTTCCTCAATTTTCTATAATTCTACAATTCAACTTTCTATCAATCTACTTATGGTACCTATAATCAATACTAAAACTTCTGAAAAACCAGTCCTTATTATATGATTAGTTATATAATGGGCTATCTTATCAAAATAATTCACTTGAAGAGGGTAATATTAATTCCAAAGTAATGAATTCTTAATGATAGGTATTATAGCAAATGATTAAGAGAGCTACCTTAAGAAACTGCCTTTTTGAGAAAATTCAAGCTCTAAAATGTTAGTTTACGTAAACATTCTTTGAATTCTCAGGTATTTTTTTAGGAAGCAAGCACAGAGACTTAAAATGAAAAAGAGTCTCTTTGGGCAAGTATCCTCCCCTCTAGTTCAAAATACACACACACACGTGCACACATCACAAGTAGATTGACAAACAATTCTTTCAATATCTATAATTTAATTGTGAATCACATGGATGATGTTATTCATGCATAATCTTAGAAGGAAAAACATGGCTTATATGTAATTCAAGATATTGACTAGTAGCTTAATTTTTCCTTTTGTGTTTTACATTTTATTTTATTTTTAGTAGCTTGATTTTCTATATAATTCCTATACCTTGTCTTTAGGTTTTTACTATTTCTTGATTAATACATGGCCTCTCATTCCATGCCAAAATTCCAGTTTCTATGACAATTGAATTAAGACCATGTGCCCTTGTACATTGCTAGAACAGAAGAATTTGGTTGTTAGTTAATTTCAGAATACAAGCTGTTAAACACCAAAACTGATTTATGTTTTTCTTTTCAAAATCATGCAGTATTAACTGTCCGATTGAGTTTTTATTGAGCCTTCTTAAGCCCCTTATTAACTGTTCAAGAAAAGAGATAAAGTAAGCAATTTTCAACCTTTTTCATCTGATGACACACATAAACTAATTACTAAAATTCTGTGGCAGACTAAAAATTTATATATTTTTGCCAATTTGACAAAAATAGGCATAATTTTGATTCATTCACCTTGTATGGCTATTGTTGTGTTGGCTGTTGTTATTTTTTAATTTGACAATCTAAAGGAAAAGAGGTCAGTGCCCCTGACTAAATAGTCAGGAATTGCGTGTGTAAATATTCTTGTGGCACACTGGTTTAAAATGACTGTATTAAGTCTTTGTTCTAATTAGAGGTAAAGCTTTAGGGTAGGAATAGGTTTGTGAATTTTAATATCAATCTATAAAACAAATTTAAGGAAATAAGTATCATTACACACTCAACTTATTCTTTCTTCAAAATGTGAGTGTATGTATGAATAGAAGAAAATATGTGTACATTTTAATACACTGGAAAACTTAAAATAAGTATGTGTGTATATATACAGATATATAGTATATGTTACATATAATATGTATAACATATGCATCTATGTAATTTCCCAAACTAGAGATAACTACTAAATCATTTTGAGGAATGACTATAAGGACACACAAACACACACTTATATTCGCTCAACAACATACACGCATGCATAGTGTATATACGTGTGTTTTTTTCACAAGAAGGTTCCAGTAGTGCTTAGTTGTCTCTAACTTCCTTCAAAACAATTTTTGTCAGATTGTATCGTGACAGCCGTCATCCACATGCATTTTTAAAAAATCTTATCAAAATTGGTGAATTTTTGTGTAGCCATTTTAATATTGAAGATGGAAGAAAAAAACAATATTCATGGCACATTATGCTTTATTATTTCAAGAAAGGTAGAAATGCAACGGAAATGCAAAAAAAAAGAAAACATCTGTGCAGTGTACAGAAAATGTGCTATGACTGATCGAACATGTCAAAAATGGTTTGTGCTAGAGATATGGTGCTGGATGTTGCTTCACGGTTGGGCAGATCAGTTGAAGTTGATACCAATCAAATTGAGACACTGATTGGGAACAATCAATGTTGTACCACACTGGACATAGCTGACATACCCAAAATATTCAAATCAATAAAGTTTGGTAAAAATGAAAAATGTCTTATTTTACAGAAAAAAAATATGAACTTTTTGGCCAACCCAATGTGTGTGTGTGTGTGTGTGTGTAAAATGTATCTCTATTATATTTTGACACATATAGTATTTGGTCATAGAAATGCTATAATTCACATGGTTATGTAGTGAGTTCCATACAGAGAGAAAAACACTCTTAATATTTTAGTAAAATAGTTCATGTTTTTCTTTTTCTTTTATTTTGTAATTGTTGTTCAATTATAGTTGTCCCAAAATAGTTGAGGTTTTATGGATGATTTTCAGCTGCATATGTTTTTATGGACATGAATTCTTATTTTGAAAAAGCTGGTCACGAGAGAGGGACTATTTTCCTAATGGAAAGTTTTTACTGTTATTGACTTGCTCTTGGAGAAAGAGCAGCCAGAGAAAAGGAAACACAGTGTTACATGGCATGCTTGTGCTTTGTCCATATGAACGTTTTTCTGGTGATCAATGTTTGTAGCTTGTAGAATTATAACTTGCATGTTTCCTTTTCGATTAAGGTCAAACAATCAGTGTAACGCTTCCATTTTTCCCACTATCTCTCAGTTCTCTAGTGTTGCCATGACCATGCGCTCTAATTTTCAAATTGAATTTGGATTCGTTCCAGAGTCCCCTTAAATAAATTGATTTTTGACTGTAAGTGGCTTATATTGTACATGATGTTTGGAACTGATGCTGTGACAACCACAGATATTTGAAGTAAAAACTCTATGTTATCTCTGCCAGATGCTAATATTATGGGTAGAAACACCTTTATTCACTATTTAATAAATTTTATTATTTCTTTTTATATTGTAATTTTAGTGGATTTTAATAAATTAAGAGTCGTTAATCTTGAACTCTTGTCATAATAGGTAATCCTCAGTTTCCTCCAAATTTTGTAATTTATATTCTTAAAAACTACTTTGCTTATTTTAGCACATAATTGAAGTTTGGCCATGTGTTCACTAACAATAAATATTTTATAACTGAAGAAACTTTGAAATTATAATCAATTACTGTTGCAAAAACAAATCATCCACCCAGAATGATAAATTCTTTCTGTTCTAGTAAATACTTCAGTTAAAATATAATTTTTCCTTTGAGAATTTCTTGAAATAAAGTAAAAAATAATTTTGTTCTTTGGTCCTCACCAGAAAATATGAATAGCATTTCAGGATTGTGTGGTATCTCAGACCACCAAAAAGCGTTAATCATCTTTGAAAATAATAGATATTATTTTGAATTTCACCTAATTCTATGATGCTCAGGAAATGCTTCTTTTTCTTTTTTAAATGTACTATGTTGCCACAAAAAAATTAGAAAATTAAAGTACCCTAATTAACCAATAAATCCTACTAAGATATATTTAAATTAAATGTTTTTAGCTTGCTCATATACATTTCTGTTAAAATGTAAATTGACACACATCAACCTTTGCAGAAGCATAATGGCAGTGTGGGAGAACAAACATATCCATAGTGTTAAGACTATTTTTATTCCTGACAGGTGGGGCTCAGTGGCCCAGTGCTGGCTTGTGAACCAAAGCACCGCCCATTCAATCCCCAGTCAGGGCACACACATGCCTGGGTTTCAGACCAGGTTCCTAGTAGGGGGCACACAAGAGGCAACTACAATTGATGTTTTTCTTTCTCCCTCCCTACCCATCTCTTTAAAAGTAAATAAACAGAAGCTTTTTAAAAAATAAAATTATTTTTAGTTCTGTAAATTACTCTGGTTAAATAACCAAAAATTAGTATCATTTATAAAAGTAAAATCAATGTAAAGTAAAAACTGAAAGTAACCTACATGCCCATTGGAGAGTGACTAAAAAGGAAACCTTGATGCAGACTTAAAAATAAGACAGGCTGGGACAATGATGGTTTTAAAAACAAAAAGACACACATAAATATAGTAAATTAGTACCATGTGATTTCATTGGTATATGGAATCTAATGAACAAACTGAACTAACAAGCAAAACAGAGACAGACTCTATATACAGAGCAGATTGATAACTGAGGGAGCAAAAGAAGATAAAAGAGAAAAAACTCACGGACACTGACAATAACGTGGTGATTGCACCTGGTAGGGTAGGGGAGTTGGTGGAGGTGGAAGAGGATATGGAGGGGATACAGGCTGATGGAGTAAAATAAAATAAAATAAAACAAAAGCAATAGGTTGACTAAAAAAATCAAGACATACACATACATCTGTATGTCTATTATGTTCTCAACTATATAAAGAAACACTACAAGAAAAACTTTAAAACACAATAGAAAAATGCTTGAATGATATAAATTATTTGATTAGATTGGGCTAAATTATATGTTTATTCATCAATGCGATTTTTATTTTCTATTTTGGTAAATTTACTACAATTGAAATATCTCTTTTTCTTTATATAAAAGACATATAATATATTTATATATTTATCTATAAAAGATATATATTTATGTATAATATATTTATAAATATAAAAGATATATTTTATCTATAAGATAAAAGTCAATCTAGCTTTGTTAAGCTAAAATAAGATACACTAAATGTGTGACAGAAAGGCTTCAATGTGTTATCTTTTCAATTCACATTATTTTATTTGTTTTCCTATTCATTTGTTGGCACTGACCATTGCTATTAAGCAAAGCAATAATTTCCTGTGTCGAAACCACCTAAAATAGTTAGTTCTACAGAAATACGCGTTGTATCAGTAAAAATGAAATTATGGTCAAGAGAAGAAAATGGAAAGGCTATTAAACACTTTAAGTCTTTCAGACCACTGAGCCCAAACGTGCCTATATAATTACCCGATTATTTGGATGTGACTGGGCCATTGCGGGAAATAGACAACAATTTATTCTAATCCTTTCTTTTTACTGCATCAATCTTTTTTTTAATTTTAGATGTTACAACTTACACTTTAAGTTCACAATGTTAAAATTCTTATCCTTTGATCTTATTAGCTAATTAGTAAGAAACAAATTTCCTTTAACCTTCCTTTATAAACTCTGTCATGTTTAATTGGTTGCTTATCCTGTCAATAAAAGGAACAAGTAGATCAAGTAACATTTTGGTGGATTTTTTTTTACCTAAAATAGATAAAGTGAAATGGAAATACTAAGTACAAGTATTTTTAATAGTTTAAAATAGCAGTTATAATTGTAATAGTTTATATCATAAAGAATAGTTCTTTAAATTTTAATGAAATAAATAGAAATAGAAAAGATTTCGTCTTAGTTAACTAAACAGAAATTATCACTTTTAAAAATAATTTTATAATTAAAAAATTATTTTAGGCTCACAGTTTTAGGATGCCTAGCATTCTTCTTGGTCTCTTTTCTGTCACTAGGTTAGTGTCTATATTTGTTAATGAAATTATGGTGTTTAAACTTCATTGTGAGAGGAACTGTAAGGGCTTGTGGGAATGCATAAATCACAGTGCACAAGACTCAGGTTTTGATACACAAGTATCATTTATTTTTCATAAGCACACCAGCAGGGCACAGTGTACATTCCATTTTATATGGGAAGAAACAGAGTTAAATACTTTATCTAGAGATATATATCTGGTGAGCATTAAAGTGGGAATATGTTACATCAGTACTGTGTCAACAGAGTCCATACTTAGAATATAACTGACATGTAATCCTGCTTCTTGCAGAAAGTTACAGGCTGTGTTTGAGAATTAAGCAATGGATAAACCATTAGAAAAATCAAAGTAGAGATCTTTTTTCATTTGTGAATGGAAACCAGGAATAATGAGAATGGAGAGGCTTGAGTGGCCATTTCTTGTCCCCTGAAAGCATCCTCTGTTTATCTAAAATGACACTTATCACTCCACTAAATAATTACATGTCTATTTTATCCTGATCTCTTTCCTTCCTCTACCATATTCCCCACTTCTCTTTGAAAGTACTCTGCTGTATTTGCTATTGGATTCTCAGCACCAGATTTGGCCTCAAAGGTACTGTTTGTCAATAGGAAGTGCCATGGAGAGTCCTAAAATGTCTCCAGACAACAAGTGATGAGGTCCTAAACCATAGTTGCAGGAAAATAGAAGGGAATTAGGAAATACAATGCTGAAACATTTAGAACATAATGATTGTCTGAAACTGGATTGAAAGAAAAGAAAGACTCTAAGATGACTGACAAATTTCTAGTGGAAGTAGAGACTGTGTGGATGATGGAATCATACACAAAGAGAAGAACTTTGAGAGATAAGTTTGAGACATTGAGTTTGATTTGTTCATTGTTTTCAGATAGAGATGAATTGTCCAGGAGGCAGCTGGATACAAAAGCTGAGGGATTCAGATTCAGTGTTACCACATACATATGATGTGTGTGTACGTACATGCACTATATACATTTATCATGTATGTGCATATCATGTATACGCATGGTACATGTATATATGCACACATGCATACACATGTACATATGTATATACATGTATGTGTGTGTGTGTTTTTTCTAGGGAGAAACTGGGAATTGAGAGTTCTCTGACACTTATAGATGTAGTTTCAGGAGTGGGGTGTATTGTGAAATGGTGTCTCAGTCTGTCCTAACCATTTCACTGTAGATATTTTCTCAGTTGGCTGATCTGTAGAAGTAATTCAGCTGCTTTCTGGATTTCTCTTTGAGATAAATGCTCTGTACATAGTATATGCAAAATGTTTATCAGAGGAACTAAATAGACATTTAGGCATTTTTCTAAAGAAGATATACAAATGTTCAGCAGATATGAATATGTGCTTAGCATCACTAAAGGTCAGTGTTATGCAAATCACAACCACATAGGTATCACCTCACACCTGTTAGAATGACTGTTATTAAAAAGACAAGGGATAACAAAACCTGGCAAGGATATGAACTAAAGAGAACCCTTGTGCACTGTTTTTGGGAATTTCAACTGGTGCAGCCACTAAGGGAAGTAATATGAAGGTTCTTCCAAAATTTTAAAATAGAACTACCGTATGACCCAGCTATCCCCCTCCTAGGTGTACAAGTATATCTGAACAAATACAATCAGGATCTCAAAGAGATATCAGCACACCCATGTTTGCTGCAGCATTATTCACAATAGCCAAGGCATAGAAACAACCTAATTGTCCACTGATGGAAGAATGGGTAAAGAATATGTAGTATACGTAAATATAAAATTGAATATTCCTCAGCCTTAAAAAAGAAATCCTGCCGTTTGTAAAAACATGGATGAAACTTGAAAGCATTATGTTAAG